>JAAAKG020200784.1:0-23576 GCA_010014905.2 Druon quercuslanigerum | reverse complement strand
CTAGGGGAGGATGGATTAGGAGAAGAATGGATGAAGGAGTTGGAGGGTGCTAGGGGAGCGAATGAGGGTGAATGAAAAAATGCATGTGAAAAATGGTAAATTGGAGGACATAAAAAAGTAGAAGAATCAGGAAACGGAAGTCGCCTAGATTAGAAGCGTAAAGATTGTGAGTAATGGATATGTAATAGCATACGTAGACTAAGATGCGTTTGCGTTCTCATTCTGTCTCTCTCGCTTGCACATGCACTCTCGCTTTCGACCGCTCGCTCGAGTTAAGGAACTAGATAGATTAAGACTTTATGTAAATAGTTGTAAATATTTGTAAATATTAAGGTAGAAATTTTCTTTTTGTGCTTTATTATGTAAGCGGAAATATTGTTAGGAATGGAAGTCATGTAAACCCTTAGAAGAAGAAGAAGATTGCGTGCGATATTACAAGGGAATCTAAAATACTGCAAACGATTAAAATAAATTGCATCTAGATTGAATGATATTACAAGGGATTTTTAAGAATTGGATAAGATTGCATGTAACACAAAGAATTTTAAAGGCATGCATGGGCTTGCAAAGAATTATATGTGATTTTAAGAGATTGTATGAGATTAGAAGGGATTTCAATGGTTTGGAGAGGAATACAAAGGGTTGCTAACGGCAAATACATGGATTTGAACGGTTTGCACGTGTTTGCTACAGATTGTATGAGATTGCATGGATTTGGAATAGATATATGTAATTGCAGGAGGTTGCGTTGATTTGCAAAGGATATAGAAGAAGCGCATCAAGATTGAATAATAATACAAGGAGTGTTAAAGGACTGCATTGGATTGCAGAGGAATGCAAAGAATTTAAAAGAATTACAGGAGGTTGAAATTTTTTTTTTAAATTGCATAATATTCCATTGCAGATTGCATGAGATTTTACGGGATTGCATGTGATTGCAAAGGATTGCATCAAATTGCATTGAGTTTCAAATAATTGCATGATATTACAAAGAATTTCATCTAGAGTGCATGGGATTACAGGAGACTGCATAGATTTTAAAAAATGGCATAAAATTCCTTTAGTGATTGCATGAGAGTTTAAAGGATTGCGGGAGGTTGAAAAGGATTATATAGGATTTCAGGAGATTATATGAGATTGCAAAGAATTGCCACGAGATTGCACCGGACTGCAGGAAATTACATGGGAATACACAGGATTTGAAAGGATTGTAAGAGTCTGCAGAAGTTTGCATAGGATATAGTATAGAAGGTTGTATGGATTATATTGGATTTTAGAGGATTGTATGGTTTTTTAGAGGATTTCAAAGGACTTCAAAGGATTGCATTCAGAATACATTGTCTTATAAGGAATTTAAAAGGATTACTTTAGATTTCAGGAGATTGCATGGGAATACAAAGGATTTAAAAATATTGAATGGAAAATATTGCAAAAGAGTATGGAAGATTGCACAAGATCGTGGGAAATAGTCTACGAATCGCTTATAGAGATTGCATGGGATTCCATCCAAAATACATTGCATAACAAGGGATTTTAAAGCAATGCAATATATGACAAATGATTTTGTATAAGATTTGGATGAGGAGGTTGACGAAGAATGTGACATCATACATGAAAAATTTATAAATGTGAATAGCAAATTTTCGTAAATACTTGAAAAAGCAAAACTTAGTGATTTATTTTACAAGCAAAGTTTTTCGTTGAAAGTTAATTATTTTGAATTAAAAAGTCTACTATTATGTTTTTGGTTTTTGACTGATCTCTTTTGGTTAAAGATTCTCGTATTTTTTCATTTTGGTTATATATTTAACTTCTTGGTTGAACATTAAAGAATCTTATCAATGATTAATTTTCCTGTTTGAAGATTTAACTATTTTATTAAAAATTTCTTTTTTTTCTGATTAAAATTGTTTTCAACCGAAAACTGAACTGTTCCATTATTGGTTGAATTATTTTTGAGATCAAAATTAAATTGTTTTCTAGAGAACCTTCAGATTTGATTCGAAAATTCAATAATTCGGTTGAAATTTTTTTCTCTCGTGACTGAAAAATCTTTTATGGTTAAAATTTAATTTCTTTGTGGATTCTTTTTAACTCGTCTCTTTCGGTATAAAATTTATTTTTTCACAACTTTGAACTTAATAAAAATTTTTATTTCGTTAAAAATGCATTTTTTTATCGAAGATTCATCTCTGATTCAAAAAGTCATTTGCTTAAAATTTCTTTTTTTTTGGTTTGTTAAAAATTAATTTCTTTTGGTAAAATTTCAATCTTTTTTAGTTGAATTCAACTGTTTTTAATTGAAAATAACAACATGTTTTAATTGAAATATCGGCTATTACATTTTCCGTTGAGAATTAATATTCTTGGTTAAATTCGTCTGTTTTCTATTTGAAATTAAAATCTTTTTTGTTTGAAATATCAACTATTGACTATTATATTTTTTGTTGAGAATTAATTATCTTTGATTGAAAATTAAATTACTTCGTTGAAACTTAAATTTATTGTTTAAAAATTCGTCTTTTTAAGGTACATCGTTATAGTTGATAATTCAACTATTTTTTTTAAAAGTTTAATTAATTTGTGGAAAATGTAACTGGGTTGTTGTTCAGTCGTGTTTTTGAATAAAATATTCAATCAAAAATTTTTGTTTGAGTTTTTTTTTGAAAGTTCGACATTTGTTTAAAAATGTTTGCCTTAAAATTCAACTGCTTGGTTGTGAATGCAACTATTTAATTGATAATTAATTTTGTTAACGTTAAAAATTCCACTATTTGATTGAGAATTGATCTTTGTAGTTCAAAATTTCAACTATGTGGTTAAAAATTAAAATATTCCTCCCAAAGTTTTTTTTTTAAAAGTGCAATATATTTTAACTTGAAATCATAAGTGTTTCATGTAGAATCGAATATGGTCGCAAATTATTCATTTTATTTGAATGAATTTATGCGCCCATTGCTCCCCTATTTTCATGAAAAATCGTCATCATTTCCCTATTCTTTTGAGCATTGATCAAATAAAATCGATTTTAAAATTTTGACCTGCGGGAGGCGGGTGTGTTCGTATTTTTGACTTCACTGTCTCCATGAAAAAGAATGCTTTTTCTTTCGTAAGACATCAGTGATAATATCATTTCAATTCTTAAAGTCATAGATAAATTTGTTCAGAGACCTGTTTTTCACAATTACTTTAAATAAATAATAATAAATATAAATAAATTAAATCTGTTAAAATTTTCTTATTATTTGATAGTGCGACTTTTATATCTCTGAAATAAACCTCGGAAATTAAGTCTGAATTAAAATTAAGCCGAGTGCGACTGGTTGCCCTTGACATCGCAGATGAGGACGATTTTGCGAGAAGTTCAATCTGGTTTCTACAGTTTTGCATACTTTTATTTATGAAGTTTCATTTAGATAAAAATCTTTTGCTACACAAACAATATGCCATGAAGTACTCGTAATGCGGATGTTTGCTGTGTGTAGCGTACTGTCCTTGTGATATCACTTTTTTGCGTGGGAATTCGATCAAAATATCTACACAAAAAGAAAGTTTATAGCAGAATCAACGTTAATACAAAGATATTATATAGTTGAATAAAGAATTTTGGAACTCTAAATATGCCGCTAAGAAATAGTATTAATTCTGACACAGGTTTGAAATTTATGATTGATTTAACAGTTTATCTCATACTTAAACAGATTAGAATTGCCTGGTTTAAATTCAAATAAGTGGAATTAATACGAGAACTAGTTTATAAAATTTAAAACATTTTTAAACTTGTGTTAAAATCCATCTCATTTTTCCGTATTTGTTACTAAATAAAAGTTTTTACCTGGAATTTTGATTTCGGATGACATCTGAAACTGATGATGGCACATAGTTAATTCAAATATACGAAAATCCTATAATCGAGGTTGCAGTCAGCTATTTGAAAAGCAAAAAATACTTTATGCAAATATATTTAAGTTTTATTTATTTGGTTTTACAATAGTTTTGTGTTTGTACTACACATTTATTTTGTATACATTGCAAGCAGTCCTTCTGTTATATTTTCGAAACAAAGAGTTTAAATATGGAGTGTTGAGACCTTTACAAATATCCATGAGAAGAATCAGAAGGAAGTTTATTTCAGTCTGCTACAAGATAAGAGATACACTTTTTTATCGCGTTCTAATTAAATATGAAACTGATATTAAAGAGGCGGACTTTGCTTGACATTTGTGTTGTTTCAAACCTTTTTTTTGCCAGATAGTTGGGTACATTATGTTATAGTTAAGTTGAGGTTCTTGGGTGGGGTTATCTTAAAAATGGATCTTATCGAACTTTAAAAGACATCGGACTTGTAGATATCGTTCTTCGTAGTGATTCCAAATTATTCTCACCCAAAATAATTTCTCGAGTAGTTCCTAAATTGATATACCTAATTTCCATATGAAGTCGTCAACTTGGGATTAAATCAAACCCACTTATAATTTTTTTTCTCAAAGGAAAAAGCCATTCTAATTGTATAATTTTCATTTAAAACCTTTTAAATGTACAATTACAAACGTGAACCGTTTAAAAATAAACTTTTTGCGTAGTTAAAGTACTTATATTTATAAAGTATAAACCCGTTCCAAAACCTTCAAGGTTGTGAAATTTGACATCGAAATCCTTTCAAATTGAGTCTTTTGAAATTTAATAACGTCAAAACTAATAATTCTGGATATGAATCAGAAACTGTACATTATTTTGATAAGAGAAAATGATAGTTAATTTTTTTTACAAGAAATATAATAAATTCTTCATATGGATGATTGCCAAAAAGTTTTCCACTTTTCCTTTGAATAATATATTTTGTCTGAAAATATCTCAAAAAAGAATTATATCAAGCTCAATTCAGTAAAGTCTCAACACTTTTTATGACTTCTTTCAGTAATTATAAACAAAAAATTACGTTAGTCCGTGACAGCTTTGCTCATATTAATAACTCAGAGTTCTTTTTATTGAACTTATCGGTATCTTTGAATCATTACTTCTGATAGAAAAAATGTTTACAAGCAAGTACAACATTTATACAAATGCAATTTTTCGTTTAATTGAAAATGATCTAACGGCAATATTTTAAACATTTGTTAGATGGTCGAAAAACAACCAATTTTTGGTTGCAAAACCTATAGATTTCTGCAAATTCTTGTAATAATTGTAATTCATTGTAAGTTCTCTTAGGAAGTTAAAACTATAATAAAATCAGTCAAAATAGAAATCAAGTACGAAATTCGGCTGAGTAATAAACAAAAATTTACATTCTTGTATTTTTTTTTGTAATTTATTGTATTTATATAAAAAAATTCACTCTGCTTTAAAGTTACGTTTGATAGATAGGTGATATTTAGGGGTGACATTTTGTGTAAAAAAAATGTTGCATTACTGAAATTTCTGTCTTATCTATAATTTATCATACACAAGTTTAAAATATAATTCTTTGTACAAGTTTTCAAACCTTCAACTTTTGCAAAATTTTGAATTTGTTGTAAAGCTTTGTACATTCCATAATAATTTACGGAAAATTAAGTTTTTTTATTTTTATGTCAAACGCCTATATTGAACATATATAAACTGCTCTAGTTTTTTGTAACGCCTTGTAGGGTTTCACAACAAAGTAAAAAAAATTGTTAATAAAAAGCTGTAAAAATGTGTATTTTATCGTTTTTTTACTTTTCTACAAGAAACTACAACAAAAATGGCTTATTTTTATTTAATTGTATGTTTTGGGTACAATTTGTTACATTTTTGTACAAGTTTTAACAAAACATTACAGTTGTAGAAATATTGTACTTTTCTTGTAAAAATTATTTGCACCAGAAACTTCATTTAAAAGTATTTTTTTGTAGTAGAATATCAATCTCCTTGGTGACTCATTCATCTTTTCAGTTAAAACTTTATTTAATTATTTGAAAATTTGACGATTAGATGGAAAATTCCTTTAAAAACTCAAATATTCGTTTGAAAATTCATGTATAATGTTAAAAAATAATAATTGTCGATAAAAAAATATTCTTCTTGTTTAAGAATTCATCTGTTTGTTTGAAGATTCAACTATTTCCTTGAAAGCTTATTTTATTTTATTGGTAATTAATTCTTTTACCGAAAATTTATCTATTCTATCCTATGTGGAAATTGTTTGGTTTCAGGTGAAAATCCAATTCATTTGTTGAAAATTCGTCTTTTTCGTTTGAAGATTAGTCTGCTTTGGTTGAGAAATTAACTATTTTGTTGACAATTCATATTTGTGGTAAAATTGAACTATTTTTAATTAAAAATAAATTCTTTTTTGTTAGATATATCAAACATTAAACTTTTCTTTAAGAATTCATTTTTTTGAAGATGTATTACGTTGGTCAAAAATTTAACAACTTTGTTGAATATCTCTTTTTTCTTTGTAAATAATCAATTGTTTTAACTGAAAATTTATTTATTACATTTTTGGTTCGAATTTTCATTTATTTTAATCTTTTACTTATGCCTTACGTAATTTGTAGATGGCCCCTTATACAATTCTTTATGACTGTTTTTACTAGAAGTGATTAAAATAAACTTTAGAAAGAGACAATTTTTGTATTGTGCTTGGTGTAAGTTTATTTTTATATATACAAGAAAAATTTAGAACGGTCAGGGAAAATGAATAATTTTACAGGGAAACGTTAAGGTGTTTTAGGGAATTTGGATTTTGGGATTTTTTAACAACCCTGTTTTAGTTTCTAGTATATATGTGGAGAAAAATGGATGATCAATCGTAAAATCTAGATGTTCAGAGTTAACATATTTTGCTTTTAGCTATAGGACAGCAATCTAGATGTTCAAAGTTAGCATCTGTAGATATAAGAAAGTTAGATTTTCTATGTAACTTTTGTAGAAATTGTTGATGTAAGTTGTTGGCTTTAGGGTCAGGTGAATTGAAACTGATTAAGTTGTAATTAGGTCACAATACAATGGTTGAATAATGACTTGCACTTTGAAGAATACTTTAAAAATTATTGCCAACTACAAGATTTTTGATAGTCTAACATTATTTCTCTGCCATAAAAAATTGGGTTGAATTTTTTTTCGTATAAACAGATACATTTTTTAAAATAACAAACTAAACATTTTTTTACTTCGCTAAAATAAAACAATGTTTGAGGATTACTGCAACATTTATCAATAGTAACTCACTGATGAGGGCCACCATTGTGTGCCGAAACGTTTGAAACAACTTAATTAGTTTCAATTCACCTGACCCTAAAGCCACCAACTTACATCAACAGTTTCAACAAATTTTATCATTGAGGGTCAATATAATCCCCCAGTGATTATTATTCCTATGTAACATCCAAAATGTTTAACTGAAATATCAAAGGTATTACATATATTTACGTCGAAATGCTATCTATTTTGGGTTACTTAAACTCAAATATAATTTTAAATTTATAAACCTTGTTTCCTTATCTAATTTAAATAAAAGACAGCTAATTTTGATTCTTTGGAAATGTTTCCAAATTTTAATATTCCATAATTGTAATATCGAAAATGTATAACCGTCAAATATAGTCGGAAAAATGCAGTGTGTGGGCTTGGATGATTTTAACATCTGAATGTGTTTCAGTTTAACACAAGAATATTTTTACGGCTAACATCTCAAAAAGAAAGTAGATGTTTAACATGAATATCTGCATGTTTGGCGGTACCATCTTATCCGTTGAACATCAACATTGAAACATCCATTTTTCTCCGTGTATTTGTAAAACAGTTTCCAAAACAGAGATGATATTGGCTTTTCTAACTTCAGAATACATTTAATTTCTGAAACTGAAACTCTGAACGCTTCGCGTTAAACTATATAATCGTCTTGCGTTCTGTCATAAGATACTTCTGTAGGCGGTTGTGATTGGTAGTACCTTGTAGGTCGCTCCCTAGACACAGCTCTCGCAAACGCAGTCGCTGATATCTGTACATATCTAGGAACGTGTGCCATGCCTTATCTTCACCGGCGCGGGGTTCGAGCCGCGTTCACGTGTATGTGTTGCTTCTGCAGCGTAGCTACTGAGTGGGGTACATATGGCGTCGACGCTACCATTGTTTGATATCAAATGATTGTTGTGTACGGGCCGTGCGAGCGAACGGGATCTATGTCCGGCTGCGTAGACACATACAACGTACGTGCACGTCGTTCGTCGTTACGTCGGTACGTCAGTGCGTCTCAAAGTCAGTACGTCGACATAATTTACGAGCGAGATCGTAATGTACTGCAAATTAGTGTACCTCTATGTGTTTATTATACATGCACTGCTATCCAATTATGTACTGAAATCACCTAACAACTGTTTTCTTTTTATTGTACGCACAAGTAGTACATTGTAATCTACACTGTAGTTAATAAACAGGGGTAAAAAATCTTCTTGGAATCCATATAAATCAGACTTCACACTCTTTACCATGTTCTCCTTCTTTTTCCTTTCTTAAAGAATTCCTCTTTTCCCGCTATTTTCAAGAAAATTCACCTTTTTCGTTTTCTCTCTTACAAGGGTGGGGGAGATCACCATACAGTAGAATGTATTAAACGTAATTAATTTAATTTAATCATTAGTTAGAGCTCTGTACTTATTCATAAATTAATATTAGAATTTTTTATTTTATGTATAATTTTGCTTTTAATTTAATTATCTACTGTAGGTTGCTCTCCTATATATATATATATAGGGTGGACCATTTTAATCTATCCATCCCTAAATCTCCAGAAATAAGCGTTTTAAAAAAAATTGTTTAGACAAAAGTTTCTCAGGACAATGGGGGCCATCTTTCTGAAAAATCGGTTTTGACTTTGAAATCAATTTTCAAGCTCATTTCAAGGTCACATTGATTTTTAAAATGGAAAGCTTCATTTTTGACATTAGATTATGAAAAAGCGGGAAATTTTACGTTCGCAATAATAGTTAGAGTCAATTTTCACGAGGTCAAATAAAGGTTAAATTAAGGTCAAATTTCAAAAATCGTGTAGAACATGATTTTTTTGTTATATTTTTTTTAACACGTTTGAGCAACAGAAAGCTAGGGTGAATTTGGGATCAACGACTTTGATCACTTTGACCTTGAGGCCGAATTCGAAAGTCATTCGAAGATCAAAGTCTGAAGTTAGTTGGTTTGGAGCTTGTGAGTTTAAGGATTTGATTTTGGGTGTATTAGTTAAAGAAAACAAATACTTTGACCTTCTAATGACCTTGCAAGTTTGACTCAAAATCAAGATGTTCAAGATCGTTGGTTCCAAATTCACTTCAGCTTTGTGTTACCCATACGTGTTAAAATAATAAAACAAAAAAATCATATTCTGCATAATTTTTGAAATTTTACTTCGTTTTAACCTTTATTTGACCTTGTGAAAATTGACTCTAACTATCATTTTGAACGTAAAATTTCCCGTTCTTCTAGAATTTAATGTGAAAAATAGGAGTTCCCATGTAAAAAAGACAATGTAGCCTTCAAATAACCTTGGAAATTTAGATTAAGGTTAAAAACGATTTTACAGAAAGATGACTCCTATTGTCCTTAATAATTTTTTTGTATACCGCTTATTTCCGGAGATTTCGGGGTGCATAGATTAAAATGGCCCATCGTGTATATATATATATATATATATATATATATATATATATATATACCCTTATACACCCTTAAAAATTTGGCTTCGTTTAATAGTCCTTTTATTTAATTTTTTATTGCAGTTGTGTATTTAATTTCTATAAATCAAGCCACAATATTATTTTCTAAACATTGTTGAAAAAAATGTTGTTCTAATCATACTCTTTTTATCTCATATAAAAATAATGATAACCAATATATGAATGTTCAATTAAGTAAAGGAAAATAAGAATTTTCTATACAAATATTTTCAAGGAGTAAAAGTGGCATAGGTTAAAAAAGATTTCATATGAACAAAATAGTTAAAAATAAATAATTCAGCTTGACTTACATAAATTGAATACAACAAACTCTCGTTTATAGTCCAGTTTCCGAGGTGGCCTTCAAATAGCTTTGGTCTGAATTCCGGGGGATCGAAACATAAACAGTCAGGGCCGCATAAACTGTTTTGAATTGGAATGCATCATATTGCGCAATATACTTGACTAAGTACTCGCGCACTGTGGGCCTTCTGAGACGGCAGTCGTAATCGTTCTCGCCCTACCCCGCTCAGAAACTGCGGGGGCCAGCAGTTGTAGGAAGTTTGAGAACGGGAAGGGGGGGTATGGGAAGGATAGTTTGGTGTAATTAATTGGAAAAGAAAAAAATTGGCAAAAAATGCAGGCAGGAGGATTTGAGCCCAGATTTTTCAGTTATAAGATCGGAGCGCTACATTTTGTTAAAAGTTAACTCGTTTTAATTGTACGATATTTTATTATATTTTTTTGGTTCAGAATTCATCTCTTTTGATTAAAGATACTACTATGCTATTCTGTGGAAAATTTGAATATTTTCCTTCTGCATTGAAAATGCATTTTCTGTTAGAAAAGACACCTTTTTTTTAGAATTATTTTTGTTGGTTGAAAATTCAACTTCCTTCTAAAAGATTCGTCTTTTTGTCTTGAAAACTGAACACTTATGTTGAAAATTCATATTTTTTGTTGTCAAAAATTTAACTATTTTGTTAAAAATGGAATATATTTCGACTTGATATCTTAGTAATAGATTACCTACATCAATGTTATTTAGCAGAATTTATTCCCTTATTTTCTTCAAATATTGCCCTATTTTCCTTGTTTCGAGAGCCTTTGGACTGTGAAATCTGAAATCACTATCGTAATGATTTTTTTGTTACATGAAAAAATCCGTTGTTTCTAATCTGAGAAATATTGATGTGGTCTACTTTATATAATCTGCATCTAACCACACGTTTCTGAGTGTGGAAATGTTATCGCTTGCACGATCAGCGATAGTTTAAACTGATTTTATGTTCAAAAGAAGACTGGAATGTTAATTGGCATCAAATTGAATCTCATCCACTTATCGTCTATCCTTATCGTCTTTCCTTTCCATGTTCAACTATAAACATATTATAAAAACCCATCCGCTGTTCTCTGAGATCTACGTTAAAAAATCAGTACTTATGAGGTCAAAAAACCTGGAATTACTATTAAATTTTCCCGAATAAAGTCATCATGAAAAAAATATTCATGTTCAGATAATAGTATCTGTATTAATTATTCTTGGAATTGATTATGCAGTCTAACTAATTTCTTTCTTTTTTGTTTCAGGTGAGTCCACGTTATAACTATTCTTATCAGAATAATTTTGAGTAAGTAAGAACTATACTTTACATATGCAATAGCTGCTCTAAATCTGAAGGTAATAATTTAATCTGAAGCAAAATGATAAGAATGTGACATTCTTTTGTTTCGTTATATTGATGCAGATTTTTGTATCAATTGAATACCATTGCGGCAGAAACGATTTAGTGTCAGCTTTAAAATATTTATTGTCTTTAAATTCGTGTACAATTTTTGAACTTGACGTCAATATTTTGCATTAGGAAAGAAGCGATATGCACTTTCTTCCATAAAACTCAACCCGTTGCGATATCGCGATACACTCTTTTATTTTAATACTTACATGAATTTGTTTCCATGTCAGAAAGGTAATGGGGTAATAACTTTTAGAGAATAAAAAATTGTCACCGAATGTCTAAGGTAGAAATAAAATATTAAATTATAAATAACTTAAAATTTTGAGCATAAATTAAATTTCATTGACATTGTATTATTCAAAACTGAATTTATAGAATGAAGAAATCAAATAATAATAATAAACCAATCGCGAGACAAAAGTTGGAAAGTATTTTAATTGGCTGAAAATAGTGCACCGTTAGATTAGAAGAGTTTCGCAGAAGTTGCTGCCATACTCAGACAAGAAAAGTAATTAGATTCGAAAATGGCGGTGAGGAAGTTGGTATCGTATCATGACCGTGATCAGCAAATATTGTGACTGATACATCTCTCTCGATGTGTAACGAGGCTCGTCTTCTCTCCACGTCGTAAGCATGCAGAGATAATTTCATCCGATACGAATTAGCCGAAAGATCCATAGATCATAGTGAATCAGGCAGCTATGTGCCTTTGCGGCCGGGACTGATCGCTGCTACGGCAGTCTGGGGTAATGAAGTGCGAACAGATATCGAGACCTCCTCTTCTTTTTCATCCTCCCCCTCCTCTTCCTCCCTCTCGTATACTACGGCACGTATAAAAATGCTAAAACAAAAAGCGCAAGTATTGCAATATGAAAAAGTAGGCTTGTGAAATTTCATGAAACTTTGGAAACCTTTCATAGGTTCCCAATTATGGAATATTAAGGAGGGAAAGTTTAAAATACAGTTTAAAGTTTAAAATCCCTTCTATTGCGCTGGTTTGGCACAAACCCGTTAGAGCCCTCTTTTTATATAGCAGGCTTACAAGCTTATAAAACGTTGTTTGTTTTTTTGGAGGTCATGATTGTGACAAATTGAAGTTTTGGCATACATTTGCAATATGAGGTAAGACGGCATAATGTTGCATACATATATTTGCACAGTATCACAGATCTTGTAACTATAATGATAAGGCCCTAATTTATGTACTGTCATAAATGCCCAAAAGGATGGGCCAAAAATTCGAAAAGCTAGGACCTCCATCATCGAATTTTGGGATTTTTTTTTGTCCTTTTTCCCAATTTTAGAAATCGTAGAAATTCTTACAAAATCAATTAAAACGCTCGAAGAGAAGTTAAGTTTGTGACTTGCCCTAAAACTTTAAATTTTAAAAGATATAATTATATTTTGAAAACAAGATGCGTGTGAACACAGTACAGATTTATTATATGCTTGTTTCTCATAATCTTAATGCATATCAATGCATTCAATCCGGTTGGTGCAGGATTGAAACTTTGATTAGAAGTCCACGTTAACCTTTAAAACGATAACGATTTACGATTGTGATATTTTCTTATCGACAACACCCCCTGGTCCGATAGGCACTAAATCGTAAATCATTGATATTTTAGTTTCATGATACTCCATATCTGAGAGGTAGATAATGAATTAATTAACTTTTTGTTTTTTTTAATGATATTATAATGGTACGCTACACATTTTTTAGTTTTTAAAGCCTTCATTCTCAATGTGCAATAGGCAATATTCTGAATTGATTAAATAAACTGAATAACATGAGATTTTGCATTTGAATTTTTGTAATTCAACAATTTAAACTTTTTAAACGATGGTGTTATTTTTGTTGCTCAATTAAACATTTGTTACATTTTAAACTGCGGTTATTTTGATCAATTATGTTTTTTTTTAAATTACTCTCTTTGCTTTAAACCAAGGTCTTGCTTCTTTGAACCAATTTATATTTTATTAATTTTGTTAAATGCTTACTTTAAACAGTAGCTTACTTGATATTTCACTGACTGAAATAAATAATTATTTGCAACAATAATTTCATACTTCTGGTTTAGATAAAATTATTTCTTTATATTGAAGCAAAGTTTTATATGATGTATTCTGTAAGATCATTTCATCGATTCAAGATTTTCTTTCTCAGTATACTGACAGAAGTTATTTTTCACCAATTTTTAATTCATTCCGAAAAGCTTTGTGCATATTGATGAAGACCTGCGCTATCCACAAATGCGTTTAGATAATTTGTGAAAATATATTTGCGGGTTTTACATGGCGGGGATTCATTTACGCGATTTTTTTTTCCTAACTCGTTTAAATCAAAAGAAACAAGTTTAGGAAATATATTTATTTTTAATCACAGTAGAGAATATTCTAGTAATTTCTAGGGCATTTGAAATTCTTTAGCGTGAAGAAGTAGGAAGTACTAGTAGGAAGAAGTACTGTAGCATAGGATCCTCTGTCACGAGAAGTTGGGCGAAAATTTAAGTTAGTGAAACTGAAGAAGAATTCGCGATGATTGTGCTGGCCGAATGATGTCTGCCAGAATGATCGTGGTAGCAGTTGGTCGGCCGGCAACAATAATCGTCTCTCGTATCGCTGTGCGGAGTCGTTATCGCGGTTATCACCGCGTCCGGTCTCTATCAACTATCTATGCAAATCGCAGCTAATTATATTTAATTAGATTCGGCTCCCGCGCTCCCACCGATTGCTGCATCGTGCGCAGAGCTATGTACTTGCATACCCACTTACAGTTCCTATACTCTCCACGTAATCAGTGCCTGTAGTCATACTAAGTACTCCTGTAAGCCCACCTGTGACCCCGGCTTCATGCGTACCTAGACGATAAATTGTTTAGGCGCGAGACGTTCGATTTACCATTCATGAATTGTAATTACATTTGTCATCTAACTTGTGTCGAGTTCACGTACTTAACCATGGTGTCTACTCACCTGGCAAATCTGGGAATGTCAGGGAATTTTGTTGGCCATGGAAAGTCAGAGAAAACTCAGGGAATGTTTATTAAAATTAGGGAATTTATTCGAGCATGCTTAAACTTCTTTTCATAAGTATGATATTAAATTAAGTAACTATGTTTTTTTTATTTGTAGAGATTTTATAGTAGAGAATTTATACGTAATAATTGAGAAATGACGATCGGTATTTAGAAGGGCTGCAAATAGTTTTTCCAATTTCTGATCGGGAGCAGATCAGACTCTTAATCCAAAAATATTAAAACAGGATAATTTTTTTTGTTACATAAACCTTAAAAAGTAAAGCTATCAAATCAAACTAGGCAGAATTGACATCAGACCGTGGCCTAACTTCTTTATCATCAGTTTCGTTAGTTTTAATCAAAGCCACATCGTCACATTGGTAGATAATTATGAGAATCTCTGAATTACGTGACACCAAGTTGAATAAGTGTTTTACCGCCTTCAATTTTTAATAATGTTTTTCTGTTGAACGACTCAACAGGAAAAAAAAAATATAACGCACGTTCGTTTCGGATTAATATTAGGTATGCAAAAATTATTTTATCTAAAATCTTGAAACTACTCTGTTGGACATACACATTGAACTCCATGTAAAAATATAGGAAAACAACGTAGAATTCGGATTATGTTTAGAAAGAAGGAAATCGCGTCAAACACTGAATAGGAATTTTAATTTAAGAAAAAGATTTATTGAATTGACATTGAAACACCATTCACTTTTTATTCAAAAATGTAATGAAGAATAAAAAAGGTTAAGATAAGAATGCTATTCTGTAACATTTAAATTTTATTCAAACATTTTTATGTACCCTACTTTATTCATGATAAAAGAAATCTCTTTACTGTGTGTATAATATACAAAAGCATAACGTAAAAATATTCTGAAATGTATGAAGTTATTACGTTGCAGTAGTAGTGGAAGCATAGAAAATTCCTTAATGCTAGCCCTAACGAGTCACCGATACTTCCGGAAATTTCCGGAATATCATAAAGTGGGGCCTAGTGGCTCGTTTTCCGGGACTTTACAGTAAAGTGTAAGAAAAAATTTTAATAGATGGATATTGATGCTTCAAACACATAATAGCCATTTGGCACTCTTTAATATAATAAACCACAAACATACATATTTAATTTATAAACAATTATTCATTGTCTTTTGAAGAGTGAGCGACTTTACTTTTTTCTAATAATTTTTAAGCAAATTATGTTATCCTAAATCTTATGGTATCGCTAAATAATCTGTTTGTTTTCATTTGGAACATATACAGATTTTTGCTTAATCTCAGCTATAATAATAAAATAAGAAATATTACAATATCTGTTGTGATGTAATAGGTGTATATTTATTGAGTGTAGTAAAAGGTAATCTTCATCCTTTAAAAGGTGCGATAATGAAGAGTGCTAGACAGTATGTTCCGTTGCACCAAGAAACTACTAAAAGAGGGGTTTTTCGCGTAACATTTCTTACTATATAATCTTATAGGAAATACATGTGTCCAAAATTAAAGTAGAGAACGTTAAAGTTTTGTAAATTTACAATTCATTTTTAGCAATCACAAAAATGAATAGATAAATTTCCAGTTAAAAAATGGATTTTCCATCATAAATAAAAACGAATTTTCAACAATATAGTTGATTTTTTTAGTCCAAAAGATGAATGTCCTATCTCTCAACATGAAAGTTATTTTCCAACAAAATGGTTGAATTTTTAAACTATAGCGATTAACTTTTAACACAAAATATAATAAGTAAATTTGCAGTTTAAAATTTGTATTTTCAATGGCAAAAAAATACTCAGCAAAATAGTAAATTTTTAAACCGAAGAAATGAACTTGCAACTAGCAAAATAAATTTTTAACAAAGTAGTTCCACTTTCAACCAAGCAGTTGGTTTTTCAATCAAGATAATAACATTTAAACCTAAATAGATGAATTCTCAATGAATAATGTAATATTTAAAATTTCCACTTGAAACAGTAAATTTTCAGCCAAAAAAGGATTATTTAACTTTTTAAGAATATTACTTTTCATCTAAAAAAACGAATTTTTAAGAAAATAGTTTTATCTTCAATCAAATAGTAGGATTTATAAGCAAACTAGATGAATTATAAACTAAAAATATAATAATAGACTTTTTAATTAAAAAGAGTGACCTTCGAACCAAAAATAGGTGTATTTTATTATTGGGTTTTATTAGTTCAGTTAGCATTTGAGCTAAAGCCCGCAAAAAATGGCAAGACCTTTGCCAGCAGAGGAAAGAGATGAATTATTTTTTAAAAAGGCGGAAATAGGGAAAGAGTGTGCAGGCTGTATTTAGATTCCATACTTTTAAAATGAAATCGCTAATTTCCATTTTTTCAAGCATTAGAAAAAGAATGTTTTTTGCCTTTATGTTTTCCCTGCGTACTGTTACATTTTGCAGTGTCCCCTGCAAGGCACTTTGTTGATCTTAAGAGCTGAAAATTCCTCCGGCATAACGTAATTTGTTCGGCTATTTATCAGGACTTGCATGCGTCTGTATATGAGAGGCAATAAACTGCCCACACGGAATCCATGCACTGAGTGCCATTAACAATCTATATTCCGTAGTAACGAAGGTCGATCTTGCAACATAAACGGTAGAATCCTCGTAAAGATAAGGCCTCTGGATGCCCGACGATTCCCGACTTCCGCGGGTGTTCCATCTCCTTCCTTCCAGTTTTCACCTTCGGGCTTTTTGTCTGATCAGAAGAATCACACGATTCAAATTTTCATGATAAAAAAGTAGAAGATTATTTATATTGAAAGACATTAATAATAATGTCAAAACACACAATCATTGGCCATTGAGACATAGTGATTAGCAAAGTCATTAGTCAACCTGTTGGTCGAATCAAGTTATGTATTATGTTTTAAGAAAAGTTTAAACAATTTTGAATAAATTTTTGCAAATATATTAATTATTGGTTTTTTAGATACTGTGGCCAATCACTATCTTTCCGCATAACTCATGAGGTAATTGATTGGCCACCTGTTGATCAATATACAGACATCATTTTAAGGTTAGTATACTACTATCGTGCAGTTTTAATCACCAAATTCCACTGAAATCCAAAAGTTTTTAGTTAAATTTATCTTAACTACTAAACAAAAAAATTCAACACGAAGATACTCCTGACCTAAACAAATTCTGATTATCAACTTCACATGAAAATGATTAATTTTCTTGGATTTAAAATTAATTTTTACACAAATTCGTTCATATATGTCGAGTGGCAGTTGTTATACTTTTTATTAGAAATCATTGCTTATTAATGTCCGGCATAATATGTATAAAATAAGAAATGTTTTAGAAAATGTTGAATTTAAAGGTGGGAAAAAATTGCAATCTTTCTATATTGGTCAATTATGGTGTCTACCCTACCTGGCAAACCTGGAAAACCTGGAATTGCCAGGGAAAGCTTATAGACCTGGAAAACCCTGGAAATGTCAGAGAATTTTTTTAAGTTGCGGAATTTTTTTAAGAGCGTAGTTAGTTTTTTTATAAACTGTAATATTAAATTAAATAACACATTCATTTGTTTGAAACCAATTTGGTTGAATTCCATTATTTTTTATTAAAAATTTGAATTTTCTTTGTTTAATACATTTTTTACTAACTAATTAATACTAATAATTAACTAATACATTTTTTGTTCCAAATTCAAAATCTATTTTGAAAAACGATTTAATTAATTGGTGGACAGTTACTCTTTTAACAAAAATTCCTTTTTTCTTTGGCTGGAAAATATTATTTTTTACTGCAAATTTAACTATTCAAGTTCAACTTTAACTGTTTGTTTGAAAATTTATTTTTATTTTTTTTCATTGAAAATTTATCTTGAAATTATAACTATTTATTATTTGGTTGAAGAATTATCTTTAGTGTAAAATTTGGACTTTTTTTGGCAAAACACAATATTCTGGGCTGAAAATAATACTTTTTATTGGAAATTTAATGAGACTAATCAGTTTAGTTGAAAATTCATGTTTTCGGTTGCAAATTCAACTATTTAAGTTGATGATTCATAATTTTAGTTGGAAATTCATCATTTTGGTTAAAAATAAAACTGCTTGATTCAAAATTTAAATCTTTTGTCAAACATTCATCTTTTTATTTAAAAATGGATCTTCTTAAATTGATAATTCAACTTTTTTTTGTAACAAATTCATATATTTAATTAAAAAATCTCGCAAAAAAATTAATTTTTTTGTTTGAAAATTCATCCTCTTGATTAAAAATCCATTTTTTGCTTCAAAATTTAAGTATTGCAATGAACTGTTGATCATTTTAGTAATTAATTCATCTGTTTCGTTGAAAAAATAAATCTATTTTTTTTTGCAGAAAAATCATTTTTTAAACTGAGAGTCTAACTATTCCATTTTTGTTTGAAAAGTGATATATATTTTTTTAATGAGATTGTATTTTATTTATTATATTTTTTTAAATCGTGTTTTTGGTAGAAAATTAATCCTTTTGGTTGAAAATATAAATTGCTACATAAAAAGTTAGGAATTTCAAGCAGTTCAAATTAATTTTTAATATTTTACTCACATTATTTTACCTAAATATGCAATACATTTTAAGTATAAGTCGATAGAATAAAATTTTGTTCATGTTTTATGCAAATTATTGATGATGTTTTTAGCATTATTTATTTAATCTATCCTGCTAAAATATTTGAGAGTATCTTGTAACATTAATTAAAGTCCTATAAAATTAAAAAGGGACATAATCTGTAATAAACTCACGAAAAATCGTACCTGGAAAAAGTTTGAGATACCTGGAAAAAACTTGGAATTGTCAGGGAATTTTTTTGCAGGATTTGTGTAGACACCCTGGCTATTCACAAATCTTTATAGCTCTGGAAATTATTTTTTTCTTGCTAAATGTGTTCCTATAGTTTCACCTGATTTCGACTCCCACATGTAGAAGATTTACCATTTGTAGAATAGTTCATTTCCAGTTGAAAAATTAATTTTTAACAAAATAAATAGAAAACGAATAACCAAACTATGAAAATTAATTAATTTTTTTCTAAAACATTTGCTATAACTAATTCTGAACCCGTCCTTTGAATGATTTTCAACCTTCTAGGACCAACAAGGTTTTGATTTTTATAGGTTTGTGAAAATATTCCAATTTTTCTATATTGTGCTATAAATGCCTATGGCTCTGGAAAGATTTTTTTACCTTTAGAAAGTGTTTCATTAGATTTACGTTGTTCAAGCATTAATCGAAACCTAATGGTTTTTTCATTAAAAAAATGTAGGACATTTTTTCAAAAGCTCACAAATAGTTTTGAAATTTCAATGCGTATGTCGCCGGTCATGACTTACTCGTGATGAAACAAATGACACTCGACAGTTTCTACTAATGAAAATTCATGATATGTTAGGAAATTGATTTTGAAAATCAGGTCATTCTTGATGCGGAAGTTGTTGATAAAATATAAAATCCGAAATGGGTATTAAAGCGTTGCATATTATTATTATCGATGAAATTGATCAACTGGCATTTATTGTGAAGCCATATTTTAATATCAATAGTTTGCAAAATGAGCAAACTAATTAAAGGATCAATCAAGATAAAAAAAACTCACCTAATCTAGATCAAAATTATTGATCGGTTGCATTTCCTCAATTTTGTTGATGTCCATAATTCCGGCACACGCGCTTGCACAGCTTATTATTGCTAACGATTTACTTGAATTCCAGTTGAGCATGTTTGTGCACATAGTTAGTGTTGTAGAAGATTATCCTTGTAAATGAATATAAAATGAAAGAGGAAGAAGAGGAGGAGTTTGTGGATTCCATCTGGCGGATATCGAACGAGAGCAACGAGATCTCGATTCCCCTTACGTTCATCGTTCCTATAACGAATGTTCGTGATCATCTCTTCGAATCCTTTCTCGCTACCTGCCCTGCCAGGTTAGTTGAGATCATCCTGATCTGTTCTCTGAGGTCAACTTCGATTAGGGTCTCTCTTCTTCGGCGAGGTCTTCGGGAAAGTTTGATCGAGCCGTGACTCGATATCGCCAATCAAGAGGTGATCTATCGTGGATCTAACGGATCAACCGCGGTTCCAATACGATCTTTTTTAGTGCAAATTTTTTTTTTAAATTGGTGGGAATGTTGAAAACAGTCGATTTTTGTTCAATCTAATTAGTTTTAATTAATTTTGAGAAATATCCAGGAGATTCATCTGGAGATAAGAGGCACGGAGTCGGAGAATATTTTGCTTGAAAGTAAATTTGTTGGAATAGGGGAGAATCGGGTAATGTGGCCGGTCGCTTTTACAAAAATCTGCGTATCACGAATGAGTGAAGTTAGGTTTAGTATATGCATTTATGATAACAATATCAAATACTGAAAAAATGAGGACAGTTTTGTAGTTTTCAAGATCGCTGAGAGAAAGATTTGTTTGAATCGATCATATTCTTTCTCTTTTATACCGTTAAACATTTATGTTTGAAAGACATATTTCTCGAAATCGACACAAGATCGCAACACTTCTGTTATCATAAATATTAGCCAGAGTAATTTTAACTAGAAAAAATCAACGAGAGTTCATTAACTAGAATTTTCTAGTCATATTAACCATAATGTCGGATTAAAGTAACTAGCATGTTGGAAAATATTGTTAGGTCTTACGCACCCTTCCCTTACAAATTTAGAACTAAACTTTGCCTTTTGTTATCTCGAACTGGAGGGATGCTAGTTTTATCAGCTCCGGCTTCAATAAAGATGCCCACTTTCCATTTAAGTAGTTCTGTCAGTATGTGCCAGCCGCAGGTTAGTGAGATTCGCGACTGCTGTATTTCAGTGCACGTGTGGCTGGCCAGGTATGCGCTGCATTAGTTATCTCTATTTTCCGAAGGGGGAAGGTGGAGGGTGACGATAGGGGAGGAATGCTGCCGTGGTTTTATCAATGAAGCGTGGGCTTCAAGGAGATTTGAAAAAATTATATGTACTCGTTTTGAAGTTGTTTTTATCAAAATATCTAAAAGAATGGTAAACACTTTCTTGCTCACTGTTGATTTGCATATTTTTTATTCTAATCTTTGTCTTTCGAAAAATTATCACATTTCGTTCTATTTATCTTTTTTATTTCTTAGACTGGCGACACTATTGGCACTTCTTTTTGATGCTTTTTTTAACAATAAAACTGTTTTATTACTATTTTAAAAAATGATATTATTGCTACTATTTTCTTAAGTTGCTCGATAATGCAATTATTTTTTCACTTTGTGTTTAAAAAAATTCTCAAAATTCTTCATGTATTGTGTAAAATTGCATATCTGCTATCTCAAAAATAGAATTTTCAAAACGTTCTAAGAATCATATAAATTTAAAGATTTTGAGGGATCTGAAAGTTTTTAGGATATTCTGCAAGATTCCACGAAATTTTAAGATTCAAAAAATTTTAATGGATTTTAAACGGATATCAAATATATCAAAGGATTTTAACGATTTCGGAAAAATATTAACTTTCAATATTGGAAACTAAATAGTTTAAAAAAATGCATTCCCCGAAAAAATAAGCCTTGATTAACTAAACATTTTTATTGAGTGGTTAAATAACAAATTTCTTAATTAAAAACTTTTCAAGCTTTAATTCTAGAAGTTTAAAATTCAGAAGAGTTCCACTTTGCGTGATTTAATTTTTAGTTCAATTTTAATCAATTTAAGTATAAAAATTCAGCTCTAAGAGATCAATTTTTTTCATTTCGATGATTGTGAAAAATGTTTTTGAACTGGGAAATGACCGGGAATTTTTTTCTCAATTAAAAAGTCCACCACGACTTTAACATCTAGGATTAGTAAACATATTCCAAAATTAGAAAACCTGCTTTCAAGTTGTACTATAAATCAAATTGGGAAGTCTACATCAAATCATTACCAATGTATTTATGTTACTTATGTTTATATCTAATTAAGATTCAAGGAATCTTATGTTTTTAAGCCAAATTTCGGTACAAGCCGACGGATTTTTTCTGTGCGAATAGGTTGAGCTGGAAAAGTGGATACTGTTACCGAAATTTTGCTGCGAATAGCCGGATTTTTTTATAACAGACACTCCCATATTGAACGATGTACTTACTAATCATTGCGATATGAAAATTATACTAACTTTTTTATTTTTTTTACTGTTTCAGGTGAGTACTTTGATATTCAGGTCTCAGCTTGAAATATATATGCATGTGCGTCGTACGATTGTAAGTAACGATATTTAATTTTTTTTCATCTCATACTTTTGCCTACAAGAGTTCCAATTTTTTAATTTTAATGCCTGTGCTAAATTCTCGCGAACTGGGAAAAAATAGGAAATGATCTGCCCTTTTGTTCTCGATTAAAACGTATACGAACTTGCCTAATTTGAAATTAACTCAAATTAATAAGTTTATATTTTTAAAAAGAGATATTTTAGACGTGAATCGATCCTTTTATTGAAGAATAAGTAAGGTGAACGTCTAAAAAATTGGAATTTCATTCAGTTTTAAATAATTCAAAGTATGTTGAAGTTCCTAAGGTTTAAAAGTGCTTCAAAATTAAATTTTCATCATGTTTGGAGAAAATTCATGATTTTACTGAAAATATACAAGGTGAGCTATTTCAATCTATAATCTCAAAAATCTTCTAGAATACTTTATCTGCGAAAAAATGGTTCGGACAAAGGTTGACCAGGACCGAGGGGGATATTTGACTGTACCAACAATTTTCAAGGTTAAATTGAGGTATGAGTCATTTCTTAAATCAAAACCACTATTTTTGACTGTTGATTTGAAAAGAGCGGAAAATTTCACGTGAAACATGACCTGTGGAAAAATGTTTTTTGTGACCTTGGAAAGGTAAAAAATTAAGGTCAAATCTCTGAAAAACGACCAGATGCCCTTTTACTGAATTGTCTTGGGTTTTCGGGGCAAACAAACGTTTAAGAAGCTTCACAAAAGTCGATGAAATGTTAAGGTGTGCATCACTTTGACCATCATGACCTTCATGACAATTTTCAAGGTCACTTGAAGGTTAAGAAGATTTTTTCGTATTCAGGCTGTGGATTGTTATCACAGGCCCCCCCCCCCCCCCTCCCCCTCAACACACCCAGACAGTAACAATCATTTC
>JAAAKG020200773.1:10510-23577 GCA_010014905.2 Druon quercuslanigerum | reverse complement strand
CTTTTACAAAAGTTATTTTCATTACAAAAATAATTGGATACAAAAAAGTTTAATTTTTAACAAATCACATCAATTGTGAACGAAAAAGTTACATTTTTAAACTAAAAAAACTTAAATAATACTAGAAAAAATCTTTTTAAATATATTCTGATGATAAATTTTGTAAAATAAAAAATTATTTTAAATATTCCCACATATCTTAAGAAATTTTTTTTTCTTCTCTTAAAACAGAGCATTTTTTAAAAATTCATTAATTTTCAACCAAAAAGTTGAATTTTAAAACTAAAAAATGTAAATTATGAACCCTAAATGCAATATTTAAATTATTTTTTAGAAAAAAGTAATTTTCAACAACCAAAATTTTGTTTACAAAATAGGTGCATTTTTGAGAAAATAAACGGTTTTTAAATTTTAAAGACAAACAGACGAGTTTTCTAAAAAAAAGTTTATTTTTCGAAAAATCGCATTAATTTTCGACCTAAAAGTTCAATTTCTAAACTTAAAAAGATTAATTATTGAGAAAAAGTACAATAGTTAAACTTTCTTTTAAAAAAATATTTTCATTAAAAAAATCATTTTCTACATAAAAGTTGAATTTTTAACACATCGCATCAATTTTGAACCAAAAAGTTACATTTTTAAACTAAAACAAAAACATCTTAAAAAATACAGAAAAAATCTTCTTAAATATAGTCTGATTTTTTTGCTTCTCTTGAAACAAAAAATTTTCAAACAATTCATCAATTGTGAACCAAAAAGTTGAATTTTAAAACTAAAAAAGATAAATTATTAACCGAAAATGCAGTAGTTAAATTCTCTTTCAGAAAAAGTAATTTTCTACACCAAATTTTGTTTACAAAACAGGTAAATTTTTCAGAAAAAAGATGATTTTTTTAATTTTAAATAAAAACAGACTAATGTTTTATCAAAAAAAGAAGATCAATTATTAATAAAAGTATAATAGATAAATTTCCTTTAAAAAAATATTTTTATCAAAAAAAATAATTTTCTATCAAAAAGTTGATTAACCAATCACATCAATTTTGAACCAAAAAGTTACATTTTTAACTAAAATATCTTTAAACATACTATTAAAAATCTATTAAATATAGTCTGATCATAAATTTTTTTAAATATTTTTTTTTAAATATTCCCACATATATTAAGAAAATTTTTGTTCTTCTCTTGAAACAAAGATTTTTCAAAAAAATCTTTAATTTTCAATCAAAAAGTTGAATTCTAAAACAAAAAAGGTAAATTATTAACCAAAAATACAATAGTTGAATTATTTTTTAGAAAAATTATGTTTATAAAACAGATAAATTTTTAAGAAAAGCAATGATGTTTTAATTTTAAAGACAAACAGACGAATTTTTTCCAAAAAACTGGCATTCTCAACCAAAAAGTTGAATTTCGAATCAGAAAAGGATGGATTATTAACAAAAAATTGAATATTTAAATTTTCTAACGAAATTTTAATTTCTAAACTAGAAAAAATCAATTATAAGGAAAAGTATAATAGTTAAACTTTCTTTTAAAGAATATTTTTATTAAAAAATAATTTTCTATAAGAAAGTTGAATTTTTAACAAATCACATCATATTTGAACCAAAAAGTTACATTTTTAAACTAAAAGATTTTTGAAAATACTGGAAAAAATCTTTTTAAATATAGTCTGATCATAATTTTGTTCTTTTGAAACAAAGAATTTTCAAAAAATTCTTTAATTTTCAATCAAAAAGTTGAATTCTAAAACTAAAAAAGATAAATTATTAATCAAAAATGCATTAGTTAAATTCTTTTTTAGAAAAAATAATTTTTAACAACCAAAATTTTGGTTACAAAATAGGTAAATTTTTGCGAAAATAAATGGTTTTTTAATTTTAAAGACAAACAGATAAATTTTCTAAAAAAAAGTTCAATTTTCAAAAAATCACATTAATTTTCAGCCTAAAAGTTTAATTTCTAAAATAAAAAATTTAATTATTGAGAGAAAGTATAATAGTTCAATTTTCTTTAAAAAAAATATTTTCATTAAACAAATAATTTTCTACAAAAAAGTTGAATTTTAAAAAAATCACATTAATTTCCAACCTGAAAGTTTAATTTCCAAAATTGAAAAAGATTAGGAAAAAGTATAATAGTTAAATTTTCTTTTAAAAAAATATTTTCATTAAAAAATTCATTTTTTAGAAAAACGGTGAATTTTTAACAAATCACATCAATTTTGAACTACTATTTTGAATGTTAGAAAAAATCTTTTTAAATATACTCTGATGATAAATTTTGTAAAATAAATTTTTTTTTAAATATTCCCACATATATTAAAAAAAATTTGTTCTCTTGAAACAAAGAATTTTCAACAAATTTTTTTATTTTAAATGAAAAAGTTGAATTTTAAAACTAAAAAAGATAAATAATTAATCGAAAATGCAATAGTTTAATTAATTTTTAGAAAAAAGTAATTTTCAACAACCAACATTATGTTTACAAAACAGGTAAATTTTTTAGAAAAGATGATTTTTGAATTTTAAATACAAACAGATGAATTTTCTACAAAAAAAACTTGAATATTCAACCAAAAAGTTAAATTTTAAAACAGAAAAAGATGGATTATTAACAAAAAATTGAAAAGTTAAATTTTTTAACGAATAAAATCATGTTCAACAAAAAAATGTTGTACAAAGCTTTTTTATGGTACCGTTGAATTTTAATTTTCGAGACAAACAGACGAATTTTCTAAAAAAAAGTTGAATTTTCAAAAAATCACATTAATTTTGAACCTGAAAGTTTAATTGCTAATCTAAAACAGATAAATTATTAGAAAAAAATATAATAGTTAAATTTTCTTTTAAAAAAAATATTTTCATTTAAAATAAAAATTTTCTACAAGAAAGTTGAGTTTTTAACACATCACATCAATTTTGAACCAAAAAGTTACATTTTTAAACTAAAAGATCTTAAAAAATACTACAAAAAATCTTTTTAAATATATTCTGATGATAAATTTGGTAAAATAAAAATTTTCCTTAAAATATTCCCACATATCTTAAGAAAATTTTTGTTCTTCTCTTCAAGCAAAGAATTTTTAAAAAATTCATTAATTTTCAAGCAAAAAGTTGAATTTTAAAACTCAAAAAACTAATTATTAACCCGAAATGCAATATTTAAATTCTTTTTTAGAAAAAAATTTTTTAATTTTAAATACAAAAAGACGAATTTTCTCCAAAAAATTTGAATATTTAACCAAAAAGTTAAATTTTGAAACAGAAGAAAATAAATTATTAACAAAAAAGTGAATAGTTAAATTTTATAACGAATAAAATCATTTTCAATAAAAAAAATTTTCTACAAAGCTGTTTTATGGTACCGTTGAATTTTAATTTTCAATACGAACAGACGACTTCTCTAAGAAAAAGATGAATTTTCGAAAAATCACATTAATTTTCAACCGAAAACCTCAATTTCTCAAATTAAAAAAGATGAATTATTGAGAAAAAGTATGGTAGTTACATTTTCTTTTAAAAAAATATTTTCATTAAAAAAATAATTTTCTACAAAAGCATTGAATTTTTAACAAATCACATCAATTTTGAACCAAAAAGTTACATTATATACTAAAGAATCTTTAAAAAAAAAACTAGAAAATTTTTTTTTAATAGTCCGATAATAAATTTTGTAAAATAAAAATTTATTTTAAATATTCCCAAATATCTTAAGAAAATATTTTTCTTCTCTTGAATCCTTTTAAAATTCTTAAAAAGCTTCTAATTCTTTTATTTTAAATCTTTAAAACCCAAAATTTCTTTAAATTTGTTGAAATGATTTAAAGTTTAGAATTATTTTTTATCTTTTCAAAATTTCAGAAATTTTTTGTAATGTTACAGCATCTTGTTAAATTTTCTCTTTAAATTAATTTTTCAACATTAAGAATCAGTTTTAATACGTAATTTTTCAAGTTTCCAATGATTTTCGAAAATTTGTAAAAACTTCTAAATATCTGTGAAAATAATTTGAATTTTTTCTAAAATTTTGTACTCCTGCAAATTCAAAATTTCTCTTAAAAATGCTCAACATTCTTTTTCAAAATTTTAGGTAATAATTTGAAATGTTTTCAAATATTTTCTTAAACTTGATTTATCAAAATAAAAAATCGAATGAATATGACTTTTGTTGAAAGTGGAAGAAAAATAAACACATATGAAAATAAATATATTTAAATAAAAGATTATTACATTGACTTTTTTTGTATTATTTACGCTTAGTTTTTCTTCAAAAAATTTTTGCAATAGTCAGTGGGTCATTTTTTGTGAATTTAATCAATCAAGTTATAGATTAAGAAATTTAAAAAAAATATTGAATTTTAATATTGAGAAAAAATATAAGATAAATATTTTTCATTTGTGCAGATGTTTAATTTATTATTTCCCTTAGAAAATTTGAAAAAGTTACTTTTTCAAATATCTACTTAGAACTAAAAAAAATTTTATAACATATATAAAAAGATTGTATTAATTAATTAAATATCAATGATTATTTATTTTTACAAGTAGCTTTATATTACTTTAATTATCTATTTTGTGGAAATTTTATTTGTTTTTGTTTTTCAATTTTTCTCTCTCGGCTGAAAAATCTTTCTTTGCTGAAAATTCAACTCATGTTGAAAAGTATTTTTTTTAATTCAACTGTTTTGGATTAAAATTTAAAATATTTATTGGTTATTTCTTATTATTTAATTTTCCTAAATTAAAAATGTAACTATTTCAGTTAAATTTTTGATAACTTTAGCTAAAAATCTTCTCTTTGGTTGAAAATTAATTTTTTTAACTAAAGATATAACTATTTCATGTTTGGTTAAAAAATTATATTTTTAAGTTGAAAATTCGTCTTTTTTGATAGAAAAATTAATCATCTCAAAAATGAGATATTTTGCTTAATAAAAAAAATAATTTTATTAAACTGAAAATTCAACTATTCAAGTTAAACATGACATCATTTTAGTTAAAAAATTTATCTCTTTGGTTGAAAATTAATTTTTTTAACTTAAAAATCAAGTGTTCAATTTTGCGATAAATAATAATATTTTTTAGTTTAAAATTCGCTTTTTTGGTGAAAAATAACCTTCTTGGTTAAAAATTAATCAATTTTTTTCAAAATTAATTATTTCAATTGTAAATTTAAGTTAAAAAATAATCTCATTGGATGGAAAATCAGCTATTTTGTTTAATTATTTTTCTCCTTTTAAAAAATATTTTCTCAAGTTAAACGTAACCATTGAATTTTTCGTTAAAAAATTATATTTTTTCAGTTGAAAATTTTTTTTTTAATAGAAACTAAATCTTCTTGGTTGAAAATTAATTATTTCATTTAAAAAATTAATTATTCTAATTAGAGATTCATTATTTTAATGGAAAATTAATCTTTTTGGTTTAAAATTCAACTATTTATTTTGAAAATTCATCATTTTGGTATTTTTTTGCTCACTTGAAAATTAGTTTTTTTTAACTGAAAATTTAACTCTTCAATGATTTGTTTACAATAGGTTTTTTTTGTTTAAAAATTTATGTAGTTTGTTGAAAATTCTTCTTTTTTGATAGAAATTAATCTTATTGGTTAAAAATTATTCATTTGGGTTCAAAATAAATAATTTCGGTTGTAATTTAAAGTTAAAAATTCATCTCTCTAGATGAAAAATGAGATATTTTGCTAAAATAAAAAAAAAATTTTAAACTGAAAATGTAACTATTCAAGTTAAACATGACATTATTTTAGTTAAAAACTTATCTCTTTGGTTAAAAATTAATTTTTTTAACTTACAAATCAAGTATTCAATTTTGCGATAAATAATTATATTTTTTAGTTTAAAATTCGCCTTTTTGGTGGAAAATAACCTTCTTGTTTAAAAATTAATTAATTTTTTTTCAAAATTAATCATTTCAATTGTTAATTTAAGTTGAAAATTCATCTCATTGGATGGAAAATCAGCTGTTTTGTTCAATTATTTTTCTCCTTTTGAAAAATATTTTCTTAAAGTTAAACGTATCTATTCCAGTTAAATAATTTTTCATATTAGTTAAAGATTGATCTCTTTAATTAAAAATGAATTTTTTAACTAAAAATTAAAACATTCAGTTTTGGGTTGAAAAATTATATTTTTGTAGTTGAAATTTTTTTTTTAATAGAAACTAAATCTTTTTGGTTTAAAATTCAACTATTTATTTTGAAAATTCATCATTTTGGTATTTTTTTGCTTACTTGAAAATTAGTTTTTTTTTTAACTGAAAACTTAACTCTTCAATTATTGGTTTACATTTGATTTTTTTTATTGAAAATTTCTGTAGTTTGTTGAAAATTCGTCTGTTTTGATAGCAATTATTCCATTTTGTTAAAGATTTATTTTTTTTTTAAATTTGTTCTTTTTTTGCTACAAAATTAATTTTTTTAACTGGAAATTTAACTTTTTTTTCATTTACTATTAAAAATTTCTCATTTTTAGTTAAAAAAATTTTAACTATTCGGTTGACAATTTATCCATTTCGTTGAAAAATCTCGTCTTTTTATAGAAAATTAATCCTTTTGTTTGAAAATTCAACTATTTTTTCAAAAATTCGTTTATCATGTGGAAAATGCAATATTTTTAGCTTAAAAGATAAGAATTAGGATCTTTAAATATTTTTAAATTTGAAGTATCAGAAGATGAAATAACAATTTCTTTGAATTATTATTTGAAATTATATTAGTAATATAATATAATTTTCTAAAATAATTTGTCAAACTATTTCTGAAAAAAACTTTGAGACACCTGAAAGGACCTGGTGTGGTCGGAAATTTTTTTCCAGGATGTTTGTAGACATCCTGCTGTAGCGCCTCTAAAATTTATTTTTCAAATAATATTTCCTTACTGATAAAAAATTCTTCAAATTTTGACAAATTTACTTATATTTGAAAAAGTTAATCCAAATAACAAAATTAGACGTTGTAATTAAAGCTTAATAATTCAAATATAATAAAAATTATTAAATAACTCTCAAATTTTTAATTGAATTTATAGAGAGGACTTTTTTGAAATAAATTTCTTAAAATTAAAGAAGACATTTTTTGCAAAATAAATTTTCAAAAAAATCACAAATATTATAACTTTTGTTCTAGTTTATTTGAGTAATTTATTTTTTAATTGAAATACTAAATATTATTTAAAAATGTGTTTTTTAGATATCCGCTTAATTGCATTTCAAAGGCATCTCTGCTGCCTCTGAAAATTATTATAAAAAATTTTTTACCTGAAACTTTCTAAGTTTCAAAAATCTCTAAAAATTGAAAATTTTTGTCGCTAATATGCTAAAATATTTATTATCAAACAGAGCATAATGTATAAACGTTACATTTTAGTTCAAGTATTCAAAATGTAGCTTTTAATTTTAATCGAGTTTATAAAAATATATTTTTCGCAGCCAATCCAAAGTCACAAATTGATAAGAATTTATTTAAATTAAAATTTTTTATATGGTAAAGAAATGTGCAATTTCTGTCTTAATTTTGCAGTTTAAAAATTTAATATTCGATAAATCAGCTCCCAATGTTTATTATTATAATTCAAGTTTTTATTCTCTCTCCAGACCACGGCGATTACATTTTGTCAACTGGAATTAATTTCTTTTACATCTGGCATGGTAAATATAAACAGGTACATTTAAATGAACAAGTTCCCAAAATTGTCTTTCGTTTATTGGAAAATTACGATTGCCACGTATGCGTACTTTCACCATTTGAAGATCACCATCATATGCTGGAAAAACCACATCACCAACACATACTCCAATGATGTAACCATTTTTTATTGCCACAAGAAAATCTTCTGTTATTGTCTGATAAGCACCAGTTGCAGTTCGGTGAAAATGGATATCAGGAGTAAGAAAAGCATCTTCAGGCACAACGCTGACCTGTGAGGTTAATTCTGTAAAAAGAAATGATAATTAATTAGTTTTAGTACTTACTCTTTCAAACCGAACAAGTCAATTTTTCACTGGCTGAATCAGTTCTTTGCATAACCGGATGAACTAGTCATTTTCCGACTTTGACTGGGTGAACCAGTCGTTTTCGGATTTTGACTGAATGTACCAGTAAGTGCATCAAATAAAACAGCGTTACTGTTTATACTAGTCGCCTGATATATACTGTTCCAGTAAACTTTCAACAAAAGTAGTCAATTTTTCACTGGTTGAATCAGTAATCGGAATAACCACTGGTGAATCAGTCATTTCCGACTTCGATCGGGTGAACCAGTAAGTTTCTAAACTGTACTGTCACTGTACATACCACTTGTTTGATATATACTAAAACAGTGAATTTTTACTGGTTAAATCAGTATTTTGAATAAATACTAGTGAACCAGTCATTTTCTAACTTCGAGTGAATGAACCAATGAGTTACTACATATTTATATAGAGTTAATATATATACCAGTCGTCTGTTATATACTAAAGAAGTTAATTTTTCACTGTTTCAATCAGTATTTTGAATTACCACTATTTAACAAGTAATTTCCGGACTTTGACTGAGTTAATCAGTAATTTTCCGATTTCGACTGGATCAACTAGCCATTTCCCTATTTTAGCTGTATGTATCTGAACTGAACCAGTACATTTTCAAACAGAATTAGTCAATTTTTCACTGGTTGAATCAGTATTTGGAATAACTGCTGGCTCATATACTGGTTGAAACAGTAAGTTTCTCAACTAAAATAGCGTTACTGTTTATACCAGTCGTCTGGTATATACTGAATCAGTAAACTTTTAAACAGAAACAGGCAATTTTTCACTGGTTGAATCAGTGTTCGGAATAACCACTGGTATACCAGTCATGTTCCGATTTCGGCTGGATAAAGCAGTAAGTTTCTAAACTAAAACAGCATTACTGTATATACCACTTGTTTGATATATACTGAACGAGTAAACTTTCAAACAGAAACAGTCCATTTTTAACTGTTTGAATCAGTATTTGGAATAACCAATGGTAAACCAGTCATTTTCCGACTTCGGCTGGATAAATCAGTAAGTTTCTAAACTAAAACCGCATAACTGTGTATACCACTTATTTGATATATACTGAACCAGTGAATTTTCACTGGTTAAATCAGGATTTTGAATGAATGCTAGTGAACCAGTCATTTTCTAACTTCGATTAAATGAATCAGTAAGTATATCTACAAGAACAGCGTTACTATATACACTAGTTGTCTGTTATATACTAAAACATTTAATTTTTCACTATTTGAATCAGTATTTCGAATTGCCACTACTTAACATGTCATTCCCGGACTTTGACTGAGTAAACCAGCCATTTTCTGACTTTACCTGGATGAACAAGTAAGTGCATTAACTAAAACAGCGTTACTGTATATACCAGTCGTCTGGTATATACTGAACCAGTACATTTTTCACTGGGTGAATCAGCATTTTTAATTGACACTGAACTAGTCATTTACTGACTTCTACTAGAATGACCAGTCATTTTCCGATTTCGACTGAATAAACTAGTCATTTTCCTGCTTTAACTGTATGTATCAGTAAGTGACTCAACTAAAAAAGCGTTGCGGAATATACTAGTCACTTAGTATATACTGAACTAGTAAACTTTCAAAAAAATAAAGTGATATTTTTACTGGTTGAATCAGTATTTGGAATAACTACTGGCGAAACAGTCATTTTCCGACTTGGACCGAATGAACCAGTAAGTTTTACAACTAAAACAGCGTTAGTGTATATATCATTCGTCTGGTATATACTAAACTAGTAAACTTTCAAGCAAAATCAGTCAATTTTTCGCAGGTTGAATCAGTATTTTAAATAACCACTAGTGAATCAGTCATTTTCTGAATTCGACTGCAAGAACCTGTCGGTGCCTCAACTTAAACAGCATTACTGTATACACTACTCGTCTGGTATATACGGAATCAGTGAATCTTCAAACTGAACTATTGACTTTTCACTGGTTGAATCACTATTTGGAATAAATCCAGGTGAAGCAGTAATTCTCTGACGTTACTGTATATACCAGCCGTCTGCTATTTACGGAACAGTACATTTTTCACTGTTTGAATCAGTATTTTCAATTGCTATTATTGAACAAGTCATTTCCAGACTTTGACTGGGTGGACCAGTCGTTTTGCGAATTTGACTGGATGAACAAGTAAGTGCCTCAACTAAAACAGCGAAACTGTATATACCAGTCGTCTAGTGGTTGAATTAGTATTTTCAATTACCACTGCTGAACCAGTCATTTACTTTTATTGAATGAGTCAGTCATTTTCCGAATTCTACTGGAAGATCCAGTTATATTCCGACTTCGACTGGATGAACCAGTCGTTTTTCGACTTTAACTGGATGAACCAGTCATTTTCCAACTTCAAATAAATGAAACAGTCATTTTCCGACTTCGAATGAAAGATCCAGTCACTTTCCGACTTTGACTGGGAAAATCAGTAGTTTTCCGAGTTTGACTGCATGTACCAGTGAGTAACTTAACTAAAACAGCCTTACTATACATAGCAGTCGGATGGTATATACTGAACCAGTGAATTTCCCAACTGAACCAGTAACTTTTTCACTGGTTGAATCAGTATTTTGAACAACCACTAGTAAACCAGTAATTTTTCGACTTCTTCTAGATGAATCTGTCCTTTTCCGAGTTTGACTGGAAGATCCAGTCATTTTCCGACTTTGACTAGGCGAAACAGTAGTTTTCCGACTTTGACTGTATGTACCAGAAAGTTACTTTTTTAAAACAGCCTTACTGTATATACCAGTCGTTTGGTATACACTGAACCAGTGAATTTTCCAGTTGAACGAGTAAATTTTTCACTGGTTGAATCAGTATTTTGAAAAAAGCAAGTAGTGAACCAGTAATTTTTTGATTTCGTCTAGATAAATCTGTCCTTTTTCGTCTTCAACTGAATGAACCAGTCATTTTCCGACTTCGGTTGCGACAAACAGTTATTTTTCGACTTCAACTGAGTGAAACAGTAAGTGACTCAACTAAAAATGTGTTACTGTATGTACCAGTTATCTGTGACGCGTGGTTCACCAATCACTATTTTTCACTTAAAATTGGGGAAATCCCTAACCACTTAGGTTCGACTTTGTGCTAATTAACCAGTGAACCTCTTTGGTTAAAAATTTAAAATTTTGGATAGAATAATTTTTTTTGTTTCAAAATAATTTTTTAATCCGAAGGTTGTACTGTTTTATTATTAATTAAAAGCGTATTATTTATAGGCTCAAAATTCAACCTGTTGTTTATTTAAAATAAAAATATTTATTGGTTCAAAATTAAAAATTTTGGTAAAAAAATAAAATTTGTGGTTGAAAATTAAATTTTTTTAAATTAATAATGTTGGCTAAAAATTCAACTGTGTGAAAATTTCTGAACTTTTAAAATATTTCACAAAGATTTAAAGGTTTTCAAAGATACGAGGAGAGATACATTAAAACAGATTTTTATTTATTATTTATCAATTAATTTACTCCTGAGTTATTTATTTTTTAAATTTTCAGTGATTTTCAAGGATTTTACAAAACAAAGATTTCAGATATATTTCAAAATATTTTATTGGTATAATAATGATTTCATAAATAATAAATCAGATTTCACAAAAATTTCAAAGATTTTAGAGATTTTAAAGATTTCAGCAATTAAAGAACTTCAAAGCTTTTTTCAAAAATTCCAAAAGATTTCACAAAATTTTATCATATTTCTAAGACTTAAAAATTTTTTGCAAAAACTTCACACAGATTTCAAGGGTTTCAAAGATTTCAAAAATGATGCAGTAAATCAGATTTCAAATATTGCAAAAGGTTTCAAAGATTTTAAACGTTTTCAAAAGGTTTCATGAATACTTAAAAAGATTCTATAGATTTCACCAGATTTCAAAATTTATAACTTTATTTCAAAATAAAAATTACTTTCAAGATTGTTTTTCAAGGTTTCAAGGATGTCAAAGATTGCAATAATTTAAACAGTTTTAAAATATTTCAGAAAGATTTAAAAGATTTTATTTCAAGGAGTTCAAAGGCTTTAAAAGATTTCAAAGATTTTATTTCAAGGATTTCAAAGACTTTAAAAGATTTGAAGAAAACTTCAAGGATTCAAAAAGAACATAATACATCAGATTTTGAAGATTTCAAACAGTTTTAAAAAGTTTCAAAAGTATTCAGAAGGTTTTAATAATTTCTAATGGTTTGAATAAATTTCAGAGGATTTAAAAATATTTTCGAGGTCTTTATTCCAAAATATTTCACAAGGGATTTAAGGATTTCAAAAGATGAAATACTTCAAATATTTCTAATAAAAAGATTTAATATGATTTAAAGGATTTTAAAGATTTAGAAAAGGTTTGTACATCAGATTTCACAGAATTTCAAAATATCTCACATGTATTTCAAGGACTTTAAAGATTTCAAGGATTTCAATTAGTTTACAAAGATCCTACATCAATTCTCAAAAATTTCAAAGACTTCATAAAGCTTTCGAAAGATTGCACAAATATTTCAAAGACTTCAGAGATTTCAAGAAATTCAAATATTTTACAACAATTCGAAAATATTTCAAAGATTTCATAAATATTTCAGAACATTTCACAAAAATTTAATGGATGTCATAGATTTCGAAGATTTCAAATAGCGTTTGAAGATTCCAAAATATGTCACAAAGATTTCAAAGATATCAGGATATTTCACAAAAATTGCAAGGATTTCAAAGATTTCACAAAGGTTTTAAGACTTGAAAAGATTTAAAAAATCAATTTAAATATCTCAAAAAATTTTAGAAATTTTTTACAGTTTTCCAATATAACTGAAAGATAATTGAAAGATTTGAGAATAATTTCAAACGTATACAATAACAAAATATTTTGAAGATTGCAATAAATTTAATCGTTCTCAAAAGATTTCAAAAAATTTCACAAGGATTTCATAAATTTTAAGGATTTCATAGATTTCTAGGATTTTAAAGACTTAAAAATATTTTGCAAAGATTTCAAAAGATTTCACAAAGATTTCAGAATATATCAC
>JAAAKG020200773.1:0-10410 GCA_010014905.2 Druon quercuslanigerum | reverse complement strand
CAGATTTCAATTATTTTATAAAGATTTCAAAATATTTTCAAGATTTCTAGGATTTCATAAATTTTAAGGCTTTCATAGATATGTAGGATTTTAAATATTTCTAGAATTTTAAAGACTTAAAAATATTTTACGAAGATTTCAAAAGATTTCACAAAGATTTCAGAATATATCACAAAAATGTCAAAATTTCAAAGATTTTACAAAGGTTTTAAAAGATGTAGAAAATCAATTTTAATATCTCAAAAGATTTCAGAAATTTTTTACAGTTTTCAATATAACTGAAAGATATTTGAAAGATTTGAACGTATACAATGACAAAGTTTAAAAAAAATTTAGAATCTTTCAAAATATTTCACAAGGATTTCAAAAATTACAATAATTTTAAACGATTTCAAAAGATTTCAAAAAAAAATCACAAGTATTTCAAAGAATTTATAAAGATTTAAAAATATTTTTAAGATTTAAAAGTTTCAAAAGATTTCTAGGATTTCGTAAATTTTAAGGATTTCATATATTTCCAAGATTTAATATATTTTTAGATTTTTTAAGACCCTAAAAGATTTGAAGAAGAAGATTTTATCGGCTTTTTCATTATTTGATATAAAAAAAAGGAGATCTGGATAATTTTTATTTGTTAACACAGGAACCCTAAAAAAGATTTTGAATTGAGTTCCTAACAATTGCTGATATAATACAAGATAATAAATAGTTCTAATATTTTTGTAATATTTACCAATAGAATTAAAGATGGACCATATAATAAAGAACAAAATACTAATGTCAATCCACATTTTCTGTAAAATGATATAAACTGATTTACGCATAATTTCGTGATTATTGTTTGTTGTGATAGAAACTTAGATGAGCAAATATGTACACAAATCGCTATCTCACTCGTCAATACAAATTGTTTTATCATGTCCTTGGAATATTATATGCTTGTGTTCGCAGGAAATAGTTTGTTAATTATAGAGTTTTTAACCCTATTTTTCCCACAGTACCCTATAACAAAATTATTTGAACCGGTTATGGAGCGGGAATATGGGGATTAAGTATTTAAGCGTAAAAGGGAGCATGGAAATCTAAGACGAGGCTAATGAGAGGGAGGAAGAAAATAGAGAGTTATTTAGTACTAGAGATATAGGAGAGGGGAATGGAATAAGATGTAAAGAATGGGAGAAGGGACATGAGAGACAATTAAAAGATATATGGAAGATGATTGAGGAATCAACATATAACAAATAGTATAAGATAATACAAAAGGAAGGAGTATCAAAGTATTTAGAGAAGGGATAGGAAGAGAAAATATCAAACGAAATTGCAATATTTAGGCTGGGAAACGAAGTAAGGCAAGGGATGAATTGACAAAAAAGAAAGAAAAGACAAACTAAAAAATATGTAATATTTGGGAAAGATGTAGGAGCAGAAGATAAGATGAAGGAAGATTCCAAGAGAATATTATGAAGATTCTAAGGGAGAGCGGACTGGGTGAAGACTTGAAGAGTTAAGGAAGGAGTTGGATGGGGCTATAGGAGCGAATGGGAAAGAATGGAAGTAAAAAAGTAAATGCGAAAAGGAAACAAGGTTAAGATTCGAGAGGAGGATGGAAGGAGTGAAAAATAGATGAAGGAGTTAGAGGGGTCTAAAAAGTGAATGAGAAAGAGTGGATGTAAACAAGTAAATAGGAGGAGGGAACATAGGAGCATATAGAGAAAGGATCTGAGAGACGAATGGAAGATAGAGAAAGCTGGCGAGAGAATGTGATAAAAATTCTGATAAAAATGTTAGGGGAGGATGGAATGGATGAGAAACGAAAAAAGAAGATAGAGGGGTCTAGAGGAGTAAATAAGAAAGAATGGAAGTGAAAAAGTAAATGAGAGAAGGAAACATGGTAGCATATTGCGGAAGGATTTATAAGATGAATGGAAGATACAGGAAACTAGCAAGTTTCTAAAGTGGCTAAAGATTCTACAGGACGATGGAACGGGTAAGGAGTGGATGAGAAGTTGGAGGGGGCTAGAGAAGTGAAAGAGAAATAATAGACGTGCAAAAGTTCATGAAAAGAGGAAAAATGGAAGCATGTAGAGGAAGGAGCTAGGATAGGAATTGAGGATAAAAAACTGGCAAGAGAATGTGCTAAGAATTCTAAGGGACGATGGAATAGATGAGAAGTGGCTAAAGGATTTGGAGGGGGCTAGAGGAGTAAATGAGGAAAAATGGATGTTAAAGAGTAAATGAGAGAAGGAAACACGGGACAAGAGGATGGGGCTATAGGAATGAGTGGGAAAGAATGGAAGTGAAAAACTAAATGCGAAAAGAAAACATGGTAAAGTTTCGAGGGGAGGATGAAATGTATGAGAAGTAGATAAAGTATTTGGAGGGGGCTAAAGAAGTAAATGAGGGATAATGGATTAAAAAAGTAAACGAGATAAGGAAGCATGAGAGAATATATAGGGAAGATCTAAGAAAGGAATGGAAGATAGAGAAAGCTGGCAAGGGAATGTGGTTAAGATTCTAGGGGAGGATGGAAAGGGTATAGAGTGGATGTAGAAGTTAGAGGAGGCTAAAGGAGAAAATAAGAAAGCATTGGATGTGAAATAATAAATCGGTGGAGGAAACATGGTAGCATGCAGAAGAAGAATCGAGGAGAGGAATGGAAGATAGAGGAAGCTGGCGAGAAATTGTTGTAAAGATTTTAGGAGAGAATGATTTGAGTACGGAGTGAATAAAGGAGTTTGAGAGGGCTAGAGGAACGGATAAGTAAGAATGTACGTGGAAAAGTACTTGAGAGAAGGAAACATTGTAGCATGCAGAAGAAGAATCGATGCGAGGCATGGAAGATAGAAGACGTTTGAGATAAATTGTGGTAAAGGTTCTAGGGAATAATGATTTTGGTACGGAATGGATAAAGAAGTAGTAAGGGGGATAGAGAAGTGAATAAGAAAGAATGGATGTGAAAAAGTAAATTAGATAATGAACAATGGAAGCATATAGAGAAAGGATCTGGAAGAGGAATAGAAGATGGAGAAAGCTAGCAAGATAATGTGGTAAAAATTGTAGGATATAATGCAATGGATAAGAATTGGGTGCAGAATTTGGAGAGGGCAGAGGAGTTAATGAGGAAAAATGGATGCGAAAGAGTAAATGATAGAAGGAAACATGGGAAAATCTATCGTAAAGATCTAGGAATGAAATGGAAGATAGAGAAAGCTGGCAAGGAAATGTGGTAAAGATTCTAGGGGAGGATCGAAAGGGTAAGGACTGAATTCAGGAGCAAGAGTAGGCTAAAGGAGAGAATGAGAAAGCAAGGATGTAAAATAATAAATCGTAGGAGAAAACGTGAAATCATGCAGAAGAAGAATCTAGGAAAGGAATGGAAGATAGATGAAGTTGGCAAGAAAATGTGCTAAAGATTCTAGGAGAGAATGATTTGGATGCGGAGTGGATGAAGGAGCCGGATGGAGCTAGAGAATTAAATAAGAAAGAATTGATGTGAAAAAGTAAATGAGATGATGAACAATGGAACCATGTAGAGACAGGATCTAGGAGAGGAATGGAAAATAGAGAAAGCTGACAAGAGAATAAGGTAAAAAATTGTAGGGGAGGATGGAATAGATGAAAAGTGGGTAAAGGATTTGAAGGGAACTACAGGAGTAAATGAGAAAAAATGGATGTGAAAAAGTAAATGATAGAAGGAAACATGGGAAAATCTATCGTTAAGATCTAGGAATGGAATGGAAGATAGAGAAAGCTGGCAAGGGAATGTGGTGAAGTTTCTAGGGGAGGATCGAAAGGGTGAGGAGTGAATGAAGGAGTTAGAGGAGGCTAAAGGAGAGAATGAGAAAGCATGGATGTGAAATAATAAATCGTAGGAGAAAACGTGAAATCATGCAGAACAAGAATCTAGGAGAGGAATGGAAGATAGAGGAAGTTGGCAAGAAAATGTGCTAAAGATTCTAGGAGAGAATGATTTGGATGCGGAGTGGATGAAGGAGTCGGATGAAGCTAGAGAATTGAATGAGAAAGAATGGATGTGAAAAAGTAAATGAGATAATGAACAATGGAACCATGTAGAGACAGGATCTAGGAGAGGAATGGAAAATAGAGAAAGCTAACAAGATAATAAGGTAAAAAATTGTAGGGGAGGATGGAATAGATGAAAAGTGGTTAAAGGATTTGAAGGGAACTAGAGGAGTAAATGAGGAAAAATGGATGTGAAAAAGTAAATGACAGAAGGAAACATGGGAAAATCTATCATAAAGATCTAGGAATGGAATGGAAGATAGAGAAAGCTGGCAAGGAAATGTGGTAAAGATTCTAGGGGAGGATCGAAAGGGTAAGGACTGAATTCAGGAGCAAGAGTAGGCTAAAGGAGAGAATGAGAAAGCAAGGATGTAAAATAATAAATCGTAGGAGAAAACGTGAAATCATGCAGAAGAAGAATCTAGGAAAGGAATGGAAGATAGATGAAGTTGGCAAGAAAATGTGCTAAAGATTCTAGGAGAGAATGATTTGGATGCGGAGTGGATGAAGGAGCCGGATGGAGCTAGAGAATTAAATAAGAAAGAATTGATGTGAAAAAGTAAATGAGATGATGAACAATGGAACCATGTAGAGACAGGATCTAGGAGAGGAATGGAAAATAGAGAAAACTAACAAGAGAATAAGGTAAAAAATTGTAGGGGAGGATGGTATAGATAAAAATTGGGTAAAGGATTTGCAGGAAGCTAGAGGAGTAAATGAGGAAAAATGGATGTGAAAAAGTAAATAGAGAAGGAAACATGGGAGAATCTATAGGAAATATCTAGGAAAGGAATGAAAGATAGAGTAATTCGACAACGGAATGTGGTAAAGATTCTAGGGGGTGATGGAAAGGGTAAGGAGTGGATGTAAGAGTGAGAGGAGACTAAAGGAGAGAATGAGAAAGCATAGATGTGAAATAATTAGTCTAAAGAGGAAACATAGTAGCATGCAGAAGAAGAATCGAGGAGAGGAATGGAAGATAGAGAAAGTTGGCAAGAAATTGTTGTAAAGATTGGGGATGATTATTTCAGTACGGAGAGAATGAAAGAGTTAGATGGATCTAGAGAAGTGAATGAGAAAGAATGGATGTGCAAAAGTAAATGGTAGGAGGAAACATGCGAGCATGTAGAGAAAGGAGCTTTAATAGGAATTAAGGATATATGAAATAGAATGAATACAATATAATGTACTAAAGATTCTAGGAGAGGATGGAAAGGGTGAAGAGTAGATGAAGGAGTTGGAGGGAGCTAGAGGAGCAAATGAGGAAAAATGGATGTAAAAAAGTGAATGAGAGAAGGAAACCTGGAAGAATCTATAGGAAAGGTCTAGGAATGGAATGGAAGATAAAGGAAGCTGACAAGGGAATGTGGTAAAGATTTTAGGGGAGGATGGAGTAGATGAACAGTCATCTTTCTTTGGAAAAAATTAACCTTCTTTGAAAATTCATGTTTTTCGATGAAAGCTTAACTATTTAGAGAAAAATTATTAATCTGTGTCAAATTCAACAATTTTGTTAAGAATTTATTTTTTAAATTTAACTGTTTTGTTGAAAATTCGACATTTGGGTTGCACATTTAACTAATTTGGTTCAAAATGCATTCTTTTATTAGAAATTAAACCATATTGTTGAAAATTCGTCTTTTCTGGTTGAGAATTAATTTCTTCAACTCAAAATTTAACTACTTCATTTTTGGTTAAAAATTTATCCTTTTAATTTGAAAATTTTAATAATTTGTTAGAAGTATATTTTTTTGTCTAAAATTAATTTCATTCACTGAAAATTTAACTTTTCCATTTTTGGTAAAAATTGTAATTCTTAGATGAAAATTTATGCATTTTGCTGAAATTTCGTTTATTCGATTCAGAACTGAACTATTTTGTTAGAAATTTAATATTTTTGTTCGAAATTAATTTTTTTTATTTAATTTGTTTCGTTGGAAATTCATTTCTTTGCGTTGAATATTTAATTAACTTGGTTGAAAAATAAATTCTTTAACTTAAAATTGAATTATTCCATCTGAAATTAAAATAATATCTTTTTTAGTAAAAAATTGCATTATATTGTTGAAATTTCGTCTTTTTTCTTGCTGCAAATAAATTTTTTTAACTTACATTTAACTACTTTATTTAAGTGAAATTTATTTTCTTAGTAGAAAGTTAATGCATTTTGTTCATATGTCATTTTTCGATTGTAGAAAATCAATCTTCTTCCTTAAAAACTTATATTTTTATTTGAAAAATTGATGAAAATTTATGTATTTTGTTGAAAATTTATCTTTTTTGGCTGAACTCAAATATTTTTGTGTATGTAGTTGAAAATTAAACTTTTTTTTAAAATTTTTTTATTTTGTTTGAAAATTAAACTATTTTGTCAAAAATTAAGCTATTTATTTGCAAATTTAATATTTTGATGGATTTTTTGTTGTGAAAAATGAATTTCTTATCTAAAAATTTAACTAACAACAGTTTTTCATTTAAAATAAATTGTTTTCTGGTTAAAAATTGAACAATTTAGGAGAAAATTTAATTATGTCATTAAAAATTAAATTTTTTGTTGAAAATTCATTCTTTTCTTTAAAAGTTTAACTATGTTGTGAGAAAATTATACTATCTCGTCAAAATTTTAAATTTTTTCTTGAAAATTTAACCATTTTTTATAGAGAAATATTTGGCTGGAAAATTAACTATGTTTTTATTTGTGCTTTGTAAGATAACAATTTGACTATTTTGTTGAAAATCAAACTAAAGGAAAATTTCTAAAAATTGTCTAAAGGAAATTAAAAAATTTGACTTTTCTGCAGTTTCTTTTTTTTAGTGAAAAATTGATTTTTATCTGAAGTTTAACTATTCCATTTGTAAATTTATCGTGTATTTGAGTAGAAAATTACTTTATTGTTGTTAATTTATCATTTTGTTCAAAGAAGATTAATTTTCTACAAAAACTTAAATTTTCATGAAAATAGTTTAATTTTTGACCGAACTGTTGAATTATTTGTTAAACATTCGTTCTTTTTTTATTAAAACTTAATTTTAATTGATTTAAATCTTAAATTTTTAGTGGAAAAATTATCTTCTTTAGTTGAAATTTCAACTATTTATTGAGAGTTAACTGAAAAAGATAAATTTTCTTTTAAAATGAAACAGTTGAATTTTCAGTTTAAGAAATTTATTTTTAATCAAAAAAATAATTTTAAAAACATAATTAAAGTTTTAACTAAAGTAATGAATTTTCAACTACAAGTAAAGTGGTTAAATTTTCATTTAAAAAAATAACAGATAAAAAATGTTATGTTCAAATTAAAAGATAAGTTTGCAGATCAAGAAGATTAATTTTCTAGAACAAAAAAGTGACATATGAACAAAATACAAGAATTTTCCACTGAGAAAAAAAATTTGACTAATATAAAGTAGTTAAATTTTAAGTGAAGAAAATATAATTTTCATCAAGACAAGCGAATTTTTAACAAAATAATAAAAAATTTTATTAAAAAAGATATATATTTTTAATTTAAAATAGAGCAATTTAGTTTTAAGTTAAAAAAATTAATTTTCAACCAAGTGAGTGGAATATTCAACCCAAAAGGATAAATTTTCAACAAAACAATTAAATTTTAAAAATATAAAAAAAAGCAGAAAAGTAAATATGGACTGACTACTTTGAAGGAATTTTCCGTATGATGAAACCCTTCACGATCTAATTTTTTTAAATGTAAATAATCGCAATATAAAATAAAAATAAAAGACGCTACAAGATTAAAAAATAAATAAAAATTGTTAAATAAAAGTAAAACTAAAACTATAAAAAAAATTATGCATACACCCACCCACACACACATACATACATATATATAAATTATTTGATACCATATTTTTTATAACAAACGGATTATTTCAGACACTTTTCGAAATACAGTCATGATTTCAGCCCATATTAGATCTTGAATAAAGTAAGCATGATTCACGGAAATTCTAGGGGTACTTTATGGTAAATCAATATAAATTTCAAAAAATTAAATTTAAAAATGTCTATAAATTTCCAGAAATTTATGGAAATTTTCTGTAATTTATGGTAATTTTACATATGGATATGGTAATTTACCATAAATTACACAATAATCAATTTTAAACATTTGAATAAATTTCCGGCAATTTATGAAATATTTTGGTAATTTATGTTAATATAAAAGGTAATTTATGGTAACTAACCGTTAATCGCCTAAAATTTAATTTAAACATGAAGATTTAAGAAATTTAAATTAGATTAAAATCCAAATTAAATATCTCATTTAACGTCCAATCATCAAATTGAGGCAAAATCCTATAAAAGTCAGTAGGTCAATCTGTGTAAACATGTCTCTAAAATTTGAGAAAATTTCTGGAAATTTTGGTTACTGATAGTAATTTATCAATAAGTATGGTATCTTAAAATAAATTACCCAAAATTTAATTTAAAAATCGTTATAAATTCCCGGAAATTGTTGTTTTTTTATGGCAATTTGATCAACTATATATGTATAGCGACTTTCCATAAATTACCGCTTATTATCGTAAAACACGATGTCATAGATGTATAATTTTCATTATTGACCTCTGACATCACTTTTCACACCGTAGGGATTAAAAAGTACTTTTTACGCCCTAGGTATTAAACAGAACTTTTTACGGAGGGGAAGGTAAGACAAAAAAATATCCTAAAATTGAAATTTATTCACGATCTCTGAGATATAATCTAATTATAAATGACCAGAAATAGAAAACGTGCTCGGCTACTGATAACGTAATCTGATTCGCTGCTAGAAACTCATCACGTTGGAAATTCGATGAGGATAGTAGATGAGAATAAGGTAATAACATTAATAATTGTTAACGTCATTATCGGCGATCATCATCGACACAGCGATCTATTATGCCTTTCACCGCGCCCAAGCTATCTCACTGATTGTTATCGCGTCTACAATAGCATGATGATAATAAATTGCAGCGAATCGCCGTGTAAGAGCGATGATTTCGTAGGTCATGAATCTCCTTTGACTGCTTATGTATCGAGTTATATACATAGTAATATACATAGTTATATAGATAGTTGTATACATAACAAGTTCATTCTCTCACGCGCTAAAGAAACGCAGTCTCATTTTTGTGAAACCGCTATAGGAAAAGGTCTATGTTTCTTGCGATAGAACGAGGTTAGCTAAATGCGCTAAATGTCACTGAAAAATATTTAGAGAGTACAATTAATGTTTACCTATCGATTGGGAATTTCACTTTTAACTATTATTTTTATCACTTCCAGGCGCGGATTCAGAGGAGTCATCTGGAGCGTGGGAACATGATATAATAGGGTGGTCGAACCCTGCTGAAAATGGACGATTAAAATTTATTTAAAATAATACAAGATGGTTTAGTGATTTTTAATTAAAGATTTTTATCATTATTTTGTTTTTAATAAAAAATGATTAGGGATATGTATTATTGAAATCAATAAAAAATAATTATCAAATATTTAATTAAACTCAATGAAGTTGAATAATATTTAATAAAACTTCTTTTGAATAACGAATCAATTTATATAATATCATACAAATTTAAATAAATAAAGCTATATTATTTAATACATTTAAATAATAGTTCGTTATATTTACAATTTTGTGCTGCATTAAGTTTAATAGCAATAAGTTTGATTAAAATGTGTCATTGAGATTACTTAGCAATTGTTTTTAATAAATTAGTAATTTAAAGATCTCTAATCATTTTCAATTGATTTCTATTAAAACATGCAATGATTATAAATAAACCGAATCTTGAATAATTGAAAACTATATAATGATAAAACATAATAATATGAAATAAAATATTTAAAACTATAAAAATTAAATGGGTTTAATTGCTCAAAATATAATTAATTCTGGTTCCTCCAATTGTTTTCAATAAAGCAATTAAAATTATTGAAAAATGATATTAATTGATCTAATGTACCTTCTGGCAGAAAAATTTAATTAAATTAATTTATTAGTTCTCAAAAAGTAGAATTAAAATGATTTAAAACTACAGAGGTCGATTGGGTTCAATTAAACAAAATATAATTAATACGGATTCCTTCAATTTTTTTAAAAAACTAAATTAAAATTAATAAAAAATGATAAGAATTGATTTAATGTACCCCATTGCAGAAAAATTAAATTTTTCTATTTGATTAGGTCTTAGTCGTGAAATTAAAATTATTTAAAACTAAAGAAATCGTTTGGTTTTAATTGCAAAAAATACAATTAATTCCGATTGTTCAATTGTTTTCCATTAGGCAATTCAAATTATTGAAAAATGATAAGAATTGATTAAGTTTTAGTCGTATGATTCAAATTATCTAAAACTATAGAATTCGATTGGGTT
>JAAAKG020200762.1:0-19601 GCA_010014905.2 Druon quercuslanigerum | reverse complement strand
GGAAAACGTAATTTTTTTCTAAAAACCCGCACACAAATGTCAATGCAAAGCCCCCCCCCCCCCCCCCCTCTCTCTCTCTCTCTCTCTCTCTCTCAAGCCCGCTGGCTGGAGTATTTCTTAGTCAAATTACTGTGAATCTGTTGCACTGGCTAAAGCAGCAGTCCTGATTGCTTCGGAAAGTTCGTGCTCATTTTGCAATTCGGACTTGGATATAATATTCTGGTAGAGATCAGAAACTCGATCCTTGTCCTTAATAGCCAAATTCTTCCATTCTTCCTCCAGATGGCTGAGCAAAACTTCTCTCTGTTCTGGAGGATTGAGTTTGGTGATGTCCTCGTCTTCGAGAACCCACTTCTTCCAGATGTCTTTGGCATCCTCACTGCAAAAATAAGATTGAAATATTTGCTTAGAACTATGGGTAATGCCAGTATTGATGTATCTCACTTGGAAATCAAAAATAGTGTGACATAAAACTTCTTGAATAAGAAACTTATAAAGTTCACCGAAATTCGTTGAGCGTAGCAGAAATATTTTAGGTGAACCTACCCGGAGAAAACTTTTGGGGAAATTTTCACCATATTATATGTATATGACGAGACAAATTTAAATTATATAAATTTATAGAATTTAACAGATTTTTACCATACGCGATAGTAACGACGTTGCCGCGTCACTATGGTACAATATTTTAAAATTATTAACACTTGTTATTTATATTTATTTATTAATCTATTCGTAGTATATAATATTTTATCATTACGAGTCAGATATGTGCATTAAACTACATATACACGATAATAATCGTATGCCATAAAATGTGGGTAAAATTTTTTGTTTATTTGTCGCTTGTCCCGTCATATCCATGTAGTATAATAATTATGGTAAAACTCCCTCAAAATGTGTTCTCCGTGCAAACAACACTTCAGATATAAAAATATAATATATAAAATAATAGACAGCATGTAGTAAATTAAAATTTGACAAAGACTTTTACTGTCTTCTCATCTCGTTATTATCTGAAATGTATGTGCTTGAAGTTCTGAACATTCAAATGAACTAATTTCGTTGCTGATATGAAGTGTTCTTTAAAAAGCGTATTTTTATGTTGAGCAGAGGATAATAAAAAAACTTATAAAATTATTCATAATATTAAAATCTATTAAATAATTAGCACAGTCGTGCAAAAAGTACCTTTAATCAACAAAAGATAAATTATACGCAAGGACGCCTTTATAAGAACAGTTTCGGGGGTAGCCTCGCACTGGACTTGAGACTAAATCAGTCTGTGGAAACGTTAACATTCTATTGTAAACTGGTGGCGACCCATTGTTGACACTGTCACACGGCGTTGAAACTGCATGAGCCAGTTAGAAGGATTAAATCAGTCGAACCTATATAGGCGTTCTAATGTATCTTTATTTTTTTGAACTTTGCAACGGTAACCATTTTTTTTCTAAATAAAAAATTGCTTTATAATAGACTAAAAGATTGAAATTAGTTTTCCCATTTCAATCAAATGAATGTTTCATAAGCGAAGAATAAAAAAAATATTGCCATTCAAGATTCTCATGAAAAATAGTAGTACGTATAATACGTTAATAAACATTCTAGTTTTTTTACACTTTATTTTCGGACAATGAACAAGTAGCGCAATGTGCGTCGCGATGAGATGAAAGCTCAGGCTAATCACTTTGACGAAACAATAGTCAGTTCAGAAGAACCTAATCGAACGTTGCAAGTACACAACGAAATTATTTATGTTTTATTAAGAAACAAGAATACGAAGCGTGATACCGATTTTGGCAAAAGATGCAAATCGCAACTGGTCTCTGTGATCCGAGAGAAACGCAGTGTGACGATTCACTATTTTAGATTACGACATTGCATCCATGCAGGACGAATAAATTGAGATATGGGGCATTATTTTTGAACTGCCCCAACTTTAAAAGCCATGTCTTTCGATTGCCTTTATATTTTCAGAACTTGCTTGCTTATACGATAGAAGTATACCCACCAATTTATAGACTTTCACTATCATTCCTCCTCGAACTACGGATGGGGAAATTTGTATCTCCCCGGCAAAACGGGAATTTTCAAATGGTCGTAACTTCCTTTCTACAAATGCGAATGGAATTTTCTATAAATGATTTATAAAGGGTTTTTCATGTTCTTTCATTATGTGGAATTTATTGTTTTTAATTTTTTAATTTTTATAAACAAATTGAAATGTAAAATGTTTATTTAACGATGTCTACTCTTCGGCAAGTTTTTTTTTAAACTATTTTTAAACGAAAGCTTGACTTGTTTCCGATAAAAATGTTGTTTGGTATTTTGGGACTGAAAATATTTATGTAGATATGGGACGATATCCAAACGAAACCGTTCCTCGCGCGCTCGGACAGGTTGGCCAGTTCTATCGGGGACTTGGTTGTATGCATGATTCTCCAGCGAAGCTGCACTAAATTCATCATAATATGTTAAGCTCGCCATTTTTTCGCGCATTGTTTGCTTCTCTGAACTTGAGCCTTTTTCACTGTCTTCGGAAACAGATCGTGTTCTGTTGCGAATGAAGTTCTTTCAGTTGCAATTGTCCGTTCTCATTTGGAATAATTGCGTGGTATTTTAGAGTGCCAGGAATTGTAATTGCTTCAGTGAATCTAGTTTCTAGTTTTATGGTCATCTCTATGTGATCTTCTTTCGAACTGAAAAGAATGATTGTTTCATTTAAATGATTCTTAACCGCAAGTCTTTTCCAATTTCCACCAATCCCCTCACCTGGACCTTTTCCATGTACAGTTGCCTGGAAATGTGATTCTGTAGAAATTCCAGAATCTTTTATATGATTTATAAGAATTATGGAGGCATATTTATTTTTAAAATGCTGTACAGCTCCGTCTGTCACATAATAAATTTTGTTAACAACACTGAGTTTCTTCTTGAGGTACTCGTTGATGAGCTTTTGAAATGTGTACACAGCTAGAGTGTCATGACTTAAACAATCTGAGATGATTGCATATAATTCTGAAAGATTGCACAGAATCAGTCTCTTCTATACTTGCTTAAGTACTGGTGGCGACCCATTGTTGACACTGCCACAAGGCGTTGAAACTGCATGGGCCAGTTAGAAGGATTAAATCAGTCGATCCTATATAGGCGTTCGTATGCATCTTTATTTTTTTAAACTTTTCAACGGCAACATTTTTTTTCTAAATAAAAAATTCCTAGTCTAGTTTTTTGGCAGATATGAAATCTTCCTTACCTTAAATCTGTCGACTATTCTCGTCATCTTCGTACAAGTTTATTACCAAATTTTCAGTTTCTTCGGACAATTTTTGTCCTCGCTTGCCTTCCGGAAAAGTCAAAACTCCACTTTTGGCAACTAACTCTTTCGCTTTTCTGGCTTCACGTTCAGATGCCCGCTAAGTGATTTTCATCATTGCATCCTTCATTTTTATTTCTCATTGGCAAGCAAAAATCTGTGGCCTCGTTTATCTCTTCCTCTACATTAATACCAAGCTCTTCTATAACTCTGGATGGCTATAAATTGAGAGTTCTACATTCTTTTCTACAAGCACCACATATTTTACTGCCTTTCGGCGAATCAGGAAGCACTATTTGCTTTCACAAGTCTGTTTTATGTGAGGGTCATGATGAAACTATGCAGCAAAACCTCAAAAAACATTATGGAAGGGCGAGGGCTGAACGCTCTCTTAAAACTGAAAGCTTAAATTATTCATTAATTTTTGGAAAGTTTCTGTACCAATGAAAAGTATGTTTGAATTCATCGAATTTGAACGAAACAATGTCGGTCGGTGCATCGGCTGGATTGTCCGACCTGTTCGAGCGCGCGAGGAAGGGTTTCGCTCGGATATCTTCGCATAACTGCCCAAAGAGTAGAAAATGTTCCATGTTATTTTTATTCCAATGAGATTTTTAGTAACAACAAACGTTTCTAGAGGTGCGTCGATCGAGCCGCCGCAAGACTACGCAGTATGGAAGAAGAGAAAATTGTACTCTATACATTGCATAATCGAAAAATTTTAATCTTGATTAAAATACTGTTTTTTTTTTTAGTTATAAAAATATTTATATGTCTTTAATGCAATAAGCAGGGTGGTCACTAAAATCTAAGAAAAGACTACGTAATTTCCCGGTTTGCAAACAAAACTGAATGTTTTTGCTTGATGTATTCGAAACTAAATTGCTAATTAAATGTTTCAAAGTGGCACTCTTTAGAATTCGAAGCATTTTAATTTTAAATTTAGTAACTATAAGTTCAAAGTTTTATAAATATTTCAAAGAAATAGTCGTCAAAATTAAATAAACTAGAATCTAAAAACGATAATCGTCCGAAAGTGTCCTTTCTTCTAAATTGAAAACCATTAAAATAAAACAATTTTCACTTTTGGAGTTTTCAAACTATTAAAAAATGTGCACTTCAAAATTTTTAACGTTCTGGATTCAAAAATGAAACATTTCGAAACTCGAGCTTTAAAAAATAAACAATTTAAAATGTATAATTTGTCTAAGGTGGAGATTTCAAACTAAAAACTTCCAAATCTATTATAGAAATTTTAAAAAAATTTCTACACTTCCTATTTGAATCCTAATATATAAATTATAATTTATACAGAAGTAACCGAAAAATTTAGATCCACGTTCACCGCATTACGGTGAACCAAGCCGCCCTTTCAAATTTTTACGGGGCACATTAAAAATGTTTCTTCTAAACTCACTGTAATTCGGTGAACCTAGACACATCCATCACATTTTATTTGTAAACAAAGAGAGAACATGTTGAATGGAACCATGATGTTATTTGTGTGAATCTCGGTAAGTTGTCCATAGGACAGCAGTAATTGTTGCACAAATTTCTTAGAATGACTGATCAGTGACGCCCTTACTACAACATGTGACAAACAAAATAAAATTTGTTCACTCCATGTCTTTTCAAAAATACTATCATTTCTAATACAACATTTGTCCACAATGTTTGCTAATATAGAATTGTAGATGACTATACTTTAATTTAGGAAAGAAATTCACAAAACATTTTTTATGAATAAAGATTTCTTGTGAGTTTCACTTAATACTTCTATAATTATTAATAGATAATTTAGATCACTCATACAATTAGTAATACCGAACACATTTTTCAAATTAAAGTCTAGTCGTCTACGATTCGATATTATATAAATGAATATCTTTCTCTTTGCTTAATATATTTAAGAAGCTACCTAAAGCTACGTTAACTTGTTAAATTTTAATATTAATTTAATGAATAAACGAGTAAGCTTGTTTAAATACAGGATTCTCGAAATAAATATTTGTTCCGCATTTTACTAAACTGTTCCATGTGTAAACATTCTAAGACAGACTTTTCCAATTATTTTTCTCGATTACCCAAACCTTACCGAAAATTTAAACATGAGTTATGCCCTTTTCATCTGAAAGAGGCCAAAACTTTTGATGTAGGTGGTGTTGTGTTTCCAACAAACTTTGATTTGTTTCACTGAGAAATCGCAAAAGTGCATTGCAATCAAGATTCCGTGATCTGGTATTTCTGACATGTGAAAATCCAGATTTTCATAAAAAAGTTCGAATAAAGAAATATACAAATACATTATTTTTACAATAAAGAGTTACAGTTACAATATATAAATTATTTGATTCTATTTTATATTCTTTTTTGGCAATGTGACTTTTCTCAGGTTTGTCTAATTCATGAACTAAATATTTGTAAATTAGAACATAATTTTTAATTGTACCTAAAAATAAATCAAATATAGACCGACTCTATTTTAAATCAGACAGGGCCCTACTATACTTGAAATCGCAGAATCTCTCGAGGGAAAAAGTTGTTGTTTTTTAGCGGCAGTTAGGCGATACGTATTTTTCTGATTCCCAAACAGAATTATTTCTAAAAAGTTACGCGTATTTGAATTTGGTGCTTTGTTTTTCAAAAAACCCGAATTTTTCTGTAAACCTCTGCAACTTTCAGGCTAATTGAGTTTAATGCTTTCTAAATAACTTCTGTAGTCAGAAGAATTCTTACTAAAAGCACAAAAAAAATTGATGAAAAATTTTATGGTGGGTTTTTTAGAGAAAATCTATGTTATTTATTATATATATTATTTATTTAGTTGATGAACTAGATTTATCTTTAGGGCAAATTAAAAAAATGGTTTAATATCAAAATTTCAAACTTGAAATTTCTTTGAAACTAATATGTAATAGTATTAAAAGTTTATTTTGTAAATGTGATATTATAATGATTAATTACATTACAATTTGCAATTAAACTGAAAGAAGGCTTAAATTGCAAACTGCAAACTTTCAAAAGAAGCATTGAAATTTAAGTCACTCAAATTTTAACGCTTCTAATTTTAAGATCTTTTTCTTTTAAAGGTAGAAGCTAAAACATTTTTTGATAGTATTTCAATTTTCTTTTAAACTGAATCCGAAATTATATAAGTGTCTAATTTTTAAGAAAATATGCTAATTTAAAAAGAAATTCAATTATACTAATTTCAAATTAGCTCTTAGAATAAAAAGAGTTTTACTTTTTAATTGCATCACAACAACGTCCAGAAAAGCCAACATTTGAATAACAATATGTTTTGGAATTTACCAATTTGATCATTAAAAGTACCATTCTAGAAAAAAATACTTTCATTAAGGAAAAAATAAATCAATTGGAGTCTGATATCGAGCAGAATTGGTTGAAAACCCTGTAAAATTTTATCATGCCTGATTTTCGAATCAATAATGAATTAAAATAACAAACATGTAAAATTATCCTTAAAAAGAATATAAATAAACTCACTCATAGATGGCAGAATTCTTGCAGACTTCTTCTCTTTCAGTAACACGAAGTTCCCTCAATCCAATGCTTCCTAGTCCAGCTTTCTTCGACTCCTCATCCAAATGCAGATCAAGCGTGTTATAAAGATTCTTCTCTCGCATCAATTCCAATCTGTTCCTCATGTCTCTGAGTCTCAAAGCCTGAGACCACCACTGTTTCCTGCAAGCCAGAAGCTCTCGTTGACCCAAATCCAAAATCTGACGCTTCAAATCATTATGAGCAAGATAGCGGAACATCTGAACGGAAAGATTTTGTTCTCTAGGTCCATCTCTCATCCACGGCAAGCTTCTCTCCCTCTCATAATTTTCACACGAAGTTTTCTCACGAGCATTTTCTGAATCTAGGGTCAGTTTCGCAGTACACTTCTCAATACTTTCTTGAACTGAAGAAGTTGACCCCGAATGTACAGAGCTATTCAGAGACTTTTGGTGTACTTTGACATCCTGAAGGCTTTCAATCTCCTGATGCTTTACATTTTCCTGAACTGTACCATTTTCCACATTATCATCTTCAGGAATAGTATTGATCTCTCGTTGATAATCAGTCTCATCTTCATAGAATTGTCCATGAGCGGGTGAAACTGAAATCGAGCTTCGTTCAGGAGAGTGTATTGGCGAGTCCTGTTTCTGATAATTGTAAGGATTTTGATCTTCATACCGACCGCGAAGGTTTGTTTGCTCTAGAGTTCTGCGAGAATATCTAGCAGTGTATTTAGGATCAGGCTCCTGATGACCATCTTCATGCAGCAACTCTTTCATTCCTGTTCCCAAGAGTTGTGAATTTTGACCAGTTTGGTGACGTTCCAGGTTCATAAAGTATGGCTCATTGAGTACACCAGTGGACTTTCCTGCGGCTTCATCATGTTTAGGACTTTTAGCAGGACTTTTGCTCTGGGGAGAAATGCTCCACGGGCAAGTGTCTCGAATATTCATTCTGGAATTGATACTCCTTCTAGAGGACTGCAAATTATTATTCAGAGGAGAGCAATCTCTCGTATTATAAAAATAGGATTGAACACGTCGACAGTCTCTCGGAAGATAAAGACTTTGCTCAGCTTTCTTTTCCTTCAACTTCTGTTTCAAAGCTTCAATGGAAAAATCTTGCAGCGGCTTTTTCTTTGATTCAAGTGCCTTCAGTTCCTTTTTGTACTGCTCCTCCTCGATTTTCAGTATCGACCTAAGTTGACCCTGCCGTTCTCGTAATTTTTCAGCTTTGAGGGTCTTCTCGAGATAGGGCGAATTTTGGTTTAAGTTCCAGGAATTGAAGTGCTTGGCGATTTCACTCTCACGTTGAAAGAACTTTACTGTCTGCTTATAGTAGTTACACTTGAGATCGGCCTCGTGGCGTTTCTTAGCTGTTAACTGATATTGCTTCTCTTGGAAACCTCTGACCCTTGGACAAAACAAAATCGGTATCAAGTTAGGTTTCGAAGTTTCGAATGATATTTTCTTAATGATAAATAACTGCCTTTAAACAATTAAAATACATCCTATACAATTGTTATTAACCTTTCTACGTTAAATTTGTTTGACCTCTTTCAACACTGGATATGAATTGGTTTAAACTGACTCTTCTGTATCGAAAATGAATGTCCCCTTCACATAAATATTGAGACCTTTGTATTTTGATAACATCTGAATGGATTATTGCAGAGATGGGTTTACGTCAAACTAAAAATTTGCATTCTTTAAAAAATATTTCTTCTGTTTTAGAAGTCAAACTTTCGAAGTGAAGTTAGGCTAGGACTAATGTTTTGTTACTTTTTTAGATTTTTATTAATAGACTTGAGATTTTAAAATTTTGAAGACACCAAATTTAGATTTGAACATAAAGTATACCGATATCTATCTTAAAGTTATGTCATCTACGTTGCGAGGAACGGGACACCTAACTGTCTTAGTTTTCGTCTGTTGCGTCGCTTTTAGATTCAACTGAACCGTTTTACTTTTAGTATACGTTGTGAGATTTTGCGAACTATACTGGGTGTTGAAAAAAAGGAGATGCGCATGAGGAGAAACGAACTTCTAGAAACTCCGGTCATTTCCTGGTTCGCAAACATTTTTCCTGTCCAATAAAATTTTAAAAATCGAACTCTATACGAAGCATTTTTCCACTTTAAGTAATAAAAAAAAACAATAAATTAAACAATTAAAGGAGAACTCTTGAATTTTTGAATTGAAGTTTAAAATTTCTTCCATTCAAAAATATTGCATTCAAATGCTTAATGATTTACACGTATAAACTGGACAGTACTAAACTAACACTTTTCAAATGATCAGTTTTAAACGAAACGCAGATGATCTACAAAATTCGGAATTGTTAACATTCATAAATTATACAGTTCAAAAATTTAGATTTGGATCCAAAAATATAAATACACGTTTACATTTTCAATACTCTAATTAAAGAATCAATCAATGAACTTCAAAAATTTTTGTAATCAAAATCTTGAGAAATCTAGAACTTATTTACAATTTGTTTTCAAATTTAAAATTATTTTTGAAATTTTTTCAGAACTTCTAAATAACTCTTAAAATTAATTAAATTTTTCCTACAACTTCTAGAAAGTCCTGCGTATTTAATTTATAACAAAATTAATCTAGAACTTAAAATTATATCAAATAATGTAAACGAAGTGTGTACCGACAACATTCTACTATTCGCACCGAAATTTTGGTGCAAATAAACCAGACTGGGTCGACACGCATGGAAGGCGATGACCACTTATATTGACGGTGGCACCATCTAAAAGTAAGTCGCCAATTAAAATGTACTTATGTGTTAGTGCACGTATGGTTTTATTTTATTTGAATGTGCGTGCGAATTAAAACTGCAGAAAATAAAGGAATTAATTCAAAATTCTACAAATTTAAATCGAATAATGTGCAAATACTATTTCGGTGCAACATTTTTCGGGATAAATTTGTACAATTCTGCATTAATTCTTCAATAAACGAAGAAATATGTGATACATGAAATGTAAATTTTTGTATGACATTTTATTCATAGTAAAATCGAAAAGAATGAAATCATTGATTTCATGCGTACAATGTGCAATATTTTATGATATGTGTGAGAAATTAAACGATATTATAATTAACATTCTTTTCAAATGAGTGAATACAGCTAATGAGATATGAAGTTTATCTTTCTTTCACCACTGAAAATTATTACAAGAAATTATGGAAGAGAACTGATGACGAATTTTAGAGGAAAGTATTTCGAGTTAACATGTTTCATAATTTCCCGGCACAGAATACACATTTTTATTTACTTTCGAACTGCTAATTTTAATTTCACTGATTTTCACTACACGACTTGAGACAACCTGAGGCACTTGAGACACACACCGACTCCCCGACTTTTGTTGACGACGATAACATAACCTCACAAAACCTCATAACCTCACAAAATAGCGGGCGCGAAAATATTTGAACAAAATTATACCCCTACTTCTGACTCTATAGTGGTGCCATCTAAACGCAGGTAGTTAACTACAAAAGTATAAGTATAAGAACCGATTTTTTTTTCTAAAGTTGTTCTAGTTTATTAAAATCTAACTTTTCAGTAATTTGAATAATACATGTCTTATTGAATTTCAGAAACAAAATGAATAATTGAATTATTCTTATTTTAAATAGACAATTATCCTTTGAACTATAAGTGCTTTTAACTTAATTTTTCAAATTAAACATTTTTTATTTCAAGCATAAATGTAATTTTATAATTTTTCAATGTAATATTTATCCACATTTTTAAATCAGAAGTACATTTTCCTCAGAATTTATGTTATAAAAAATGTCTCTATCCAAATTCAAAAAATATAACCCACAAAAAATTTCCCGTTTAATCCCAAAAAATGTAAAAACAAAAGAAATTCCCTCTTCCAAAAATTACAAACCAAAATTTCTCTTCCAAATCAATAAAAATATTGGAAATAAAAATTTTCTTCAAATGAAAAAAACATTGAGCATAGTAATAAAATATATCCCCCTTGCCAATTAAAAAAAATTGAAAAACCAAAATTTTCATCCTTCTCGATAAAGAATTCAAAATTTAGCTATTCCAAAAAGTGATCAAAATCATATTATTTTCAAGTTGAACGGTTATACACTTGGATTAAAATTAATCACTTATTAAATTAGAAATTTTATATGAATGTAAAAGTCGGATCGACTACTGTAGTACGTTTACGTCCTCTCGTTCGGGACAGAAGCGTTCCGAAATATAAGAGAGCAACGTTGCCAGAAGCTATACACCACATTTTAAGGCCGCCGCTTCACGCAAAATGGCACTGCTGTCGCGTCAAAATCGTGGTTGTGTTGCCCTACTACACCAAGCACAACAGCTGTCCTAAATTTCTTTCCGTGTACCCACAACCTAATTTAAAACAAAATTTAGATTTTTGCAGATTTTAAACAAAAAATGTATAAGCTTTTTAAGAATTGTGAAGGGCTCCAAAAGAATAAAAACATTTTCTTAATATTCCTAGGAAAATTAAAAATGATTTTTCATTTTGAAAAATTATTTTAACAGAATATTTAATAAGATTTTAAGAGATTTCCAAAATTGTAGGAAAAATTCTATTTTTTAAAAATATTTGTAGAAGTTCTGAAAAAAATATTTACACAGTTAGCTTGAATTAATTGATATCATTTCAAGTTTTAAATTAACTTTGAATCTTTTCAAAAATTCTAAATATCTCTTGAAATTACTCAAATTTTGTCTACAAATAACGAGTGTTAAATTGTTATTTCTACATAAAAAATCAACAATTTCGCTCACAAATTAAACATTTTTTAAATAGAACAATAAAAATTGTACCGTTAAAAGTTTAAAAACTCTTCGAAATTCAAGAGATTCGAAGATTTCTATGTAAAACTATTCAATTTAAAATGGTTTACTTTTAATTATTTGATTTCAATTTACTCGTTTTAAATGAACAGTGAAATATTGCTACATATGAAATACTTATTCTTTTTCTAAATTACAAAATTTCAAATTAAATGGGTTAAAAAGTGAAAAGTTTAGACTGAAACAATATTTGTAATTTCATAAAAACCTTTAATTATGAACTAAGATTTTTGAAATGAAACAGAAAAATCTGAAAATAATTAAACTTTGAAAGAATTTAGAATCGTTTTAACAAACAAATTATTCTTCAGTTTTTAATACTTTAAGTACGGATCCATTTGAAAAATGATTTATTCATTTATTTATATTTACAGTCGAAAAAATTAATACTGGTTTTTATAAAAAAATTTCAACTCTAAAAGCTAAAGCTCTAATTGTGCAAGTCTTCAAGACTGCAATTTAAAATTCTTTAAATTAAAATATACGCCTCAAAATGAAAATCTAAAATGAAGTAATTTAAAAGTAAAAGATGTCAATTCAACTAATTATTATTACTGTTATTATTATTACACCATTAAACCGTTTCCCTTTCGGGGCAGACGTGACTCACTTGATGGGGAAGGGAGTAGTGTAAGGAAGGGATTATAAAATTTTTAGATTGATGTTGAATTCTCGTGTTATTTATTTAAATAACACGTTCATTCCGCAACACTAGTTTAGTATACCATTAGTATCCAAGCTCTTTTGTTTCAGGCGTCATTCACTCTACTGACACTCTTCTTGTTAACTATTTACCGCCATACTTTTCTATCCTGGCATACTTCTCTAGCTTCTTTAACGTCCACGCATTTTTTCATTCAGGCTCTCGTGTTTCTATGGCTTCTTACGTCTCTTCTAACTACACTGTAAAAAAATCTGGTAAAAATTACGTGAGATCCGTAAAATAGCACCGTCCGTCAGAGGAAATTTACGTATTTTTGTAAATTTAACCTGACGGTTGTCGTGAATTTGCGGCAACTGTGTAAAATTACATCGACCAGAAGGGACCCTCGTCCAGCGATGTAAAACCGCATTTGTGGATCGGACACTGTTTTCAAATGTAAATTACTTATCACTTTATTCAGGAAATTTACCTATAATCAAACTTGTGTATATAAATATAACCTGCAAAATCATGCTGCATACTGAAACATGGTCGGGTTGCCGGTAGTGTGGCTTTCATGGGAAATTGGCGCCTTTTTATATCTCTATAACGTGCGTACGAAAACCATTACTTGTAATCTTTTTCTGCATGGTGAAGCCCAGTAAAGCAAATTATTTGATCTACGATAAATCTATTTCAGTTATTATTATTTACACATATACGGTCACAGTTATTTTGCGGTTTTAGACTTTTTGGAGGGATACATAACCTCACTTTGTTTCCATAACCAGAATTTTACATCCACGCTGCGTGAAATGACCATCAAATACAAAAGCAGTATGTAGAATTCATAACTAGATGGAGTTTTATGTTCATGGATGGAAATTTACAGTGCAGCCGTAATTTTCATTCTAGACGTAATTTTACACGTCAATTGAGGGTCCCTTTATGTCCATCGCCCAGCGATGTAAAATTCCCAGAAATTTTTTACAGTGTAGGGTCTCATTCACACATTCTAACCATTCTTTAGCGGTCTGCCTCTGGGCATGCTGCCATTTACTTTACCGTGATACACTTGTTTTGCTAGTCGTTCATCCTTCATTCTCTCAACATGCCCGAACCATCTTAACCAATTATTGGAAAAATTTTTGAAATTGAACTTGGACAGATTTTTCTTCTGAAAATTTGTAGAACTCCCGGTCTTTTCCCGGTCCAGCAGCCACCCTGACATTGAACATTGATTTTAAACGATTTTGTATATTTTTCTAGAATAAATTAACATTTTTTCACAGTAATCGCAAATAATATTTTATATGGGAAATGGGAAAATAATGAACTCCAGAGAATACACAAATGATCATAAATACACGTATTTTTAAGAAAACTCGAGTCCAGTGCAACCTTTAACAACCAGGAAACAATGCGTTACTGTTCTGACATCAGATATATATTACATCTTTCATAATTATTGATGTTATAAATATTTAATTAAAATGAAAAAATTCCTAATTGTGATGCTGTCTCTTTGCCATACTTTTTACTGAAATGACAACTTTCTGGGTTATTACTATTTTCGAGCATAAGGGCGCAGTCCCATGGAGGTAGATTAGTAGATCAGAGAAACAGTTTTGACCAAAGACGTGAATGCTGGAACTGGTGCAGGCACCTCATTGGTCAAAACTTTTAAGACTATTCTACTAATCTACCTCCATGGATACGCCAGTATTGGATAGTAACTCTTCGAAAGTAACAAAATTACTTTAAAAGTTAAGTTACTTGTAACTTTTTCAGTACCTTCCTTACTTTTCCAAAAAAGTAACTGTAACGTAACTTAGCCACTATTTTCCCGATCACTGATAACTTTTTAAGCTCCTTTTTCGTTACTTTATATTTTTTCTGTATATCTTTCTTTTGATTGCTTTTATACAAAGGAAGAGAATTTTGAAAATAGCGCGCGTCGAGGAATCAAAAGGATATCGATTTCGCGCTTGCGCGCTGATTTTCATCTGCTTTGTAAACAAGCAAACTTTCATTTTGGACATATTGCTTCAAGGTAATCCGAAACTTCGAAGTTGAGTTTTGTCCTATTTTAAAAATTCGAAAAAAGATTGATAATAATGTGCGACAAAAATAACGGCGAAGAAACAAATAATTCTGCTGATCTAGTAATCGAATTGCTCGAACCACCAAAAAAACCTGAGGAAAATTTTGTACCTTGGCCAGGTTATGCAGAGTTCTTCGATTTCCACTCGAAGGAAGGGAATACTTACAAACTAAAGTGCAAGCTATGTGTGATTCCGAAAATTCTAAGTAGTGACAAATCTGCGACCGCGCATTTCAGAAAACACATAAAGGTATGTTATGTTTTGAAGTATAATTCAGTTGTTATACATATTAGGTTATATTTATAGATTATTTTGATTCCGAATATTATTCGTTAAAAATATTTGACTGATATATTAAAATTTTTAATATTTTCATGGAAATCAGTTTAACATAGTATATTTCAAAATGCCAAAATTTCATCACCTCCAACTCCGGTGAGTTTCTGAAAAGTAACTTTTAAAGTAACTTGAGTTACTTTTTTTGCAAAGTAACGTAACTGTAACGAGTTACTTTTTATAGAGGAACTTACCCAACACTGAACTACGCCCATAGACAGTGAAAATATTTTAATTTTTTAATACCCTTTTAAAGTAATCCGGCTATTGGATCGGTCTATAGAAAAATCATCAAAATTAGTTGTATTTTTTACGGAGAAATATGTCCTCTTTCACATTTTGCCTTTCTTAGAGTTCCTTTCCAGGTTAAAATTTAAGTTATCACTGTTTAACCATCCAAGTAGACCTATTTTTTCGATCAAAAAAAAGGAGTGCCAACTGTTAAAGAGAAATTACAGCTACGAAATTTAAAAAGGAAAAAAAAATATTGCTATAAATATAGACTTAGAGGGGATGACCACTCGACTTTTCAGTGTACATCATATTTGAAGATTTTTACAAATTTCAAGAGATTTTACAGTTATTTAGGCCATTTCTATTTTTATAAGATAAAAAACTATATTAGAATTTGCAATTTTTAAAAGTATGATACGTTCTACGAAATATTTATTTAATGTATTTAATGTATAAGAAAGATTTTGTTAATCCACAGGAAAAAGTCCTAATAAATTTATAATTTAATAGATCTTAAAATAAATCATTTTTACTTGTCAATAATAGATTATGATTGATTGTCGAAATATTTCAAAAGCTTGACAATGATTTCCAGGGATTAGCACATTTCAGTTATTTATTATACAATATATACATATAATTTAGAAAAAGGCCAAACAACCACAGCGTCCCACTGGGGGTGATTTTCATCTCGAAAATGACACTGGTTCACAGTAGAACCGAGGTAATTCACATCTATCGCCGCGTCTCACGTCCGTGAGATAGATGGCCACGGTCGCTAATTAAAATTGAAAATACGGTGTTGATCTTCTACTTTGTAATCTAGGAATATACATACTTATATTGGTTTAAAACTAGGAAAATAATAAACCGTTTTTATCTTCAACTACTTCCAGACGAAAGTATTTTTACTGGAATCGTAATTTGACAAATTCGAGAATAAATCGTGCTCACTCTTCCTTTTATTTGTCCCTAATAATTATGATTGAAGCTATAAAAATAAAGTTTGAAATAGAAACCTAAAATGTTGTGAACGTGAATATTGGAAATATTTTAAAATAATAAAAATGCCAAAATATTTCATAAAGGTTTCCAAGATTTCAGGATGGGATGTACCTACATCATAGTTACAAGAGTGATCAACCGCTCCGAACTTTTGATAATTTTCATCGAAAATATATGACTTTTAGTGATCAAAAATAAAGCGAGAGACTTTTAGGGGAAATAGGAAACAGGCTTTTTTTTACAAGTAACATTTTTTTAATCCCGATCATTTCCCTATTTACTGATTTAGTGACCCTCTGATGAATGAATCTTGTAACAGGTAAATCTTACAAGTTCGATTCGTCCAAATAACTATTTTCCATGTTCATGTCCTTGAACCAACAATTTTCACAACTCAAATGAAAGCTCCGCTCCGGTGCTTAATTAAACCTGCAACCAGTTCTAAAATTGATCCACACCTCACACTTTCATAATCGACAAGTTCATTGTAAACAGACTAATCAGATGAGAAGGGAGAACAAGAATGCATCGTAGGATAGACGTCTACACGGCAATCGAGATGCGTCCTAGAAGATCCGACTCTATTTCGGTCACTCGACTTGTGACGTCACGAGTCAAAAATATCAACTTTTGGGAGGGAGGCCGCCGAGCCACCTCCGTGCGATACAGGTCTTGATCTTTCCCTGAGTCTCGAAAACCCTAAACTCTCAAAATCAACTAGAATATTCTCTTTCAAAACCGCCAGATTCGAAATAATCATTATTCCAAAATTTAAGAGCATTTCCCAGGCGGAGCTTTCAAAAGCATTCAAGGAGATTCCACCGGAAAAGCGATTCGCGAATTCGAGGAAAGTCGAGGCAGGAAGCCGGTTTGAAGAAAAGTGGGTCGAGTTTCGCCCACGCGAAAGTCCCCACCCACCCGGTATCGCGACGACATCGTGTCCAGGAGTCGCACAGTGGCGCATCATCTTCTTCCTCGAAGAGATCTTTGAGATCCGCGACGTGATCCTTGATCGATCGACCGATCGATCGATCATTGAGGTACGACGATTTTAGTGATTTAAAGTGTTTTTTTCTTTTTCAGTGACTCAATGTTTCCCTAAAATGTGACACTGTGAAGAATAAAAATCGTAGTCAGTGAGCGATAATCTGGTTCAGAGTGTAAAAGTTTGAAAAACTTCATGAAAGAATTCAAGAAATGTTTACTAGTTTTAATGTTTGAAATTTTTATTTCAAAGATACCAATATTTTAAATTGTAATTTGCGCAAATAATGAATACAGTCAGGATGGTTATTGACCATTAAAGTTTCATTTTCGGATTTTTAAAAATATGATACGCTCATTTACATTTTAAAAAGAAAACCTTCAAAGCTGAAAGATTTGAAATATTAAATATTTAAATTAATCCTCCAATAGTCTTGCGCCTAAAAAATTACATGACTTTAGAATTTTCTAAATATCCTAAAAAGAACATTTAACTTAAAACTTTCAAAATCGAATAATTGTAAATTTGCATGTGAAATCCACTTAATAAAAAGGTCGTCAGTTCAGTCGCCCCTTTGACATCGACGACTTAAAAATAGTTTTTTTTTTAAACTCACTCATTTCTAAAAGATTAACGTGTTTGCTGATTCTAAAAAGTGAACTTTTCGTTCTGTTACTTAATTACTACATAAAAATTTGTGCCAAATAAAATAAAAAGTAATAAATAAGTAAGATGTAGATTAAAAAAAAACATTATAATGAGGATATAAATAAAATCGTGACTCTGTAGAAAATATGCTTACTTTTCAATCATATCGTCAAGTATGAATGAACAAAATTATAAAATAATTTTAATAATTTAACAAAACTTCACACTCTAAGAATTTAAAAACTTGAGAGCATATCTTCTAATTTGAATTACAAAATTAATAAATAAGCTTTCGATTTTGATTACTTTCAAATTTTGAAATCTAATATTATCTAATAGTGTATTATTATTATATAATAATAATATATTATTTTAAAACTGTATTCCTTTTCTCAAGTATTAAATTTAAGACAATAGTACATTACATAGCTAGGGGCGAAAGGCGGCGATTTCTGATACGCGTGAGGCTTACTGCTCGAGCAAAGCGAGGGCAGCTATCACACGTTACAGGCAGCGTGAATATGTACATAAGATTTTTAGATGATAAAAAGCTTTTAAATGAGCTCTTATCGAACCTTCTAAGGTCAATAGTTTAAAAAATATAAATGTCGTAAGAAAGGATACGTATGAATTTTTATTGGTATACAAAATATACCCACTATCTCTACATACATCCATAAACTGGAGGATCTGCTGAGTAGAAAATGATTTTTTTTTTATATTGAAGATCCAAAATTGGCAGGGTGGGGTGTGAGTGAATTGTTATAAAAATTCTTATATTTTTAAAAATTACACTTTTAGTAAGTTCTTATTTGTTAAATCTGTTAAGCGCGAAGGGGCCGTGCTTCTTCAAGAAATGGGTTCAACGGATTCCATTTTTTTATCAATTTTCAGCAACGAATTATTTTAAACCAAATTTGTTCCCATACTTACACTTGCCGAAAAATCTGGAAAACAGTAGTTTCGTTGTAACAAAAATCTTTAAACAAATCTTAAACACAATATAAAATTGAACAAAAAATACGTTAATTAACACATAGGAATTAAAGGCTGAAATACCAGTGATAAAACGGTACCAAATACAAAAAACTTTGATCGGTTTCCGAGACCAAGACAGCTTAATTTGTTTAACTGAAACATTTTCAAAAGGAGTAGTTGCCCGTCCTGTGCGTCAAGTAAGCGCTGGTGCTATCACTAAATCTGTCGTGCACGGCTGAAATCGCTGAAATTAAGTCCTAGCTTGCAAACCAATAATAGTATAGTCTTCACATGGGAGGTCAATGTACGCAGGACGAGTAGTAAAACCATAGCCAAAAGCTATGTGCTTTCTAGTCGTCCTTGCAAACATTAAATTCCACGTGAAGACGTGTATAACCCTAAGCGAGATGTATGATAATTTTATTCAAAACCAGTATGTTAATGGACTGTAGAGCCGCCTGAAAACTGAGCATTAGATAGCCCTTTACCGAAATAGTGCGTGAATGTCCTATGAAGTGATTGTTTTTTGATAATAATGATCACATGCCGAACATCCTTCTGTTTTATTTTCTCTATTTGTCAAATTTCTCGAAGACCCATAATTATCGAGGGTAGGGTGGGGCGAGATGAGCATAGTTGTCCTTTTCACGCCTGTATTTAAAATCTGCTAATTCATTGCTTGATAGTAAAACGTTATATATATATATATAGGATATAGAAATATGTGTGCGATATGTTTTCTTTTTTAAATACTCTATCATAAGAATACTCTTACTTATAAATAATAAGTAATTGGATTAACGGGCTTATCCCGGCCTAGGCATGAGGCGATATGAGCCAAGCGCACTAGTTCTTTATTTTCGTTTCTAATTCCGCATATACTTTTTTAGTTACTTTTATCTTGGCAAAAATTTATTTTAAAATGTTTGTAGAATATATATATATATA
>JAAAKG020200751.1:0-23580 GCA_010014905.2 Druon quercuslanigerum | reverse complement strand
ATCAATTCATCTAGGGATTATCATTTTTATTATACTTGTTTGACAAGGATACCGAAAATGTTGTTTGTTTTTACGTATTTCTAACGGCTTGCGATATCCTTCTAGAAAGTTATAATTTTAATTTTTTTGTACACAATGTAATATTTGTGTTCAATCATACGCTATTGATCATGTCCTTTACATTTTAAATCTGCAAAATGAGTAAATAAATCAATTAGGAAATATTTAAAATTCTGATCATAAAAAAATCAATTTCAAAGCTTCTTGTTCTTTAATGTCTTTCATTGCTATTTATAATCCTTAAAAAATAAATCGTTAACTTTTAAGAAAGGGCAAAAGGGTGAAATTGGATAAAAATTCTCGATTTTAGGTGATTTAGGGTATTTTTCATATTTAAGGGAAAAAGGTTAAAAAGATACAAAGTGTGATCACTGCTCTACTTGTCTTCAAGCAAAGACCATCTCAGTAACAAAGAATACTGAAAATAGTTTACATTTTAAAATTGATTTGATTGAATTCAAGAAAATTGTATTTAAAGTTAGATCAATTTTAGGGTGTAAAAGTTTTCAGTATTTATTTCACTTGTGTCCCTCAAAAGAAAATATTTTACTTTCTTGCAAGAGTTGAAAAAGCACATTTTCTTGTCTCCCTTTAAGAACAATATTTTTCTACAATATCTATTTACGAACTTCGTGACAATAAATAATTTTATTTTACAAAAGTTTTTGAGTTTATACAAAGAAAGTGCAATATTCAAAAAACTTTTCGGTCAATTAAAGGAGATTCTGAAGAAAATCAGTCTTGTTTTCAGACATGTAGGTCTTGTTTTCAGAATCATGGAAACTAAATTTTGAAGAGCAGTATTTAAAAAATAATTTTTCGTCCAGCCCTATTTTGAAGTAATAAATTCAGTTTATGTCGACCACATTTTTGCGGTTAAAATCGCTTCTTGAGGTTGGGTTGATCAATCGATTGGTTTGTTGCTCGGATGATCATTTGAATATCGAAAGCGAAAATTTCACTTCTGCAAGAAAAAAATGTAAATAAAGGAATAATCTTCCACAAATGTCAAGTATATTAATAATTATTACTATTTGGAGTGAAACATAAATTACGTGATACATTTAGAAACATATATATTATTATATATACAATAATAGCCTTGAACTATAATTTTATAAGATAATAAAAAAAGTGTGAGACTAAATTTTACTTTGCTCTGCAGGCACCTTACGGGTATTTCGTAAGTGGCGATTGTAGATTGATGACCAATTATCATGCAATCAACGAGAAAATAATTTTCACCACGCTTTTAAGATATAACGTAACATGTATCAGCGTAGATCAAATGTTTTTAATGAAATTCCAAACTTAAAAAGATCTGATGTCATCCATTTGACTTCTATAGATGTATCAAGGCGATCCGTGAAAGAGAAATTTAAATTGTAAACAGTAAACACCTATTACGTACATTTAACTTCCTATTTGCACGTAAACGTTATTACATTACAGTTTTTGACTATTATACATACTTATATTTCTATTATCATTTACTTTTTTATTTGTTATTAGGTTAAAAATTTTCCACGTCAAAAACGCTAGTTTTACCATTAAAATCATTTTTCAACATAAAAGTATTTTCTAATCAAAATTTCTGAGAGTAAAGGTTAAGGCATTTTTTCTAAGTTTACACTGAAAAAAATTTTCCTATAAAAACGAACTACAAGAAAGAACCACATAAAGTCCTGGACTGTCTAGCAAATTTGGATAAAGCAAAAACATTTGGGAGACTCTAAAATGTTTAAGTCAGTCTGGGAAAAAGTGAGGAGGCAGTGAATGTAAATTCCAATGCAGTCTGGGAAAATATGAAGAGTTCTAAAGCAAATAAGAAAAGTCGTACTGCGAAGCAGAACACCAGATTATCTAACGCTCACAAACCTAATTCTATAAACTAACTTAACACTACTACATACAACGCAATTCCCTAACGCATAATATCGCACGCTAGCTATATCAGCCCAAGTGGTCCTTATATGTAAACTAACCAGCAAAATTCTCACCGCTTGTGAGAAACGATCTGTGCCAGGCCAAAAATTGGTCGTGTCCCAAGCGATATTTGATTTTCTTACTTCAACGTCGAATACTTTTTTGAAATGTTTCATTTAAATGCTATATTATGAATATCTCATTTGATTATTTTTAATTTTTTAAATTTTCAATTTAATGTAAATTTACTTTAAATTTATTACGGTATATTCGCGTCGAAAGTTCAGTACACATTTACTTTTTGTGAGTTTTATAAGTGCTGGAAGATTTATAATATGAGTAAGATAAGTATTTTTCTCCAAAATAAATTGAAATATACATATAAAAATGAATTGTAATTGGAGCCCAAAAAATCCATTCTTTTAGTTATAGAAGAAGATATTTAATTCATTTTTTGTCTTTTTCCTACTCTTAAAATATGTTAAACTTAAAAAGTGAATGTATTTTCTAGAAAATTCATCTTTTTTGGCAATCTTTTTCGTAGAAAATTTATTTTTTTTTGTTGAAATTTTAGCTATTTGGTTATAAGTTGAACTAATTTGATATAAATTAAATTTTTTTAGATTGACCTTTTTGTTTCAAAATTTAACTCTTTTGTTAAAAATTCGTTTATTTCCTTAAATTGGAACCCAACAAATCCACTTTGTTAGTTAGAAAAGAAGATATTAAATTCATTTTTGTATTTTTCCTACTCTCAAAATTTAACAATTAAAAAACAAAATATTTGTTTAAACATTGAATTATTTGGCAGAAAATAACCTTTCTTGTTCAAAAATCATATTTTTGAGTTGAAAAATCCACATTTTTGTATCAAATTCATATTTTTGTTTGAAAATTAACTATTTTGTTGAAAAATCATTTATTTGGGTTAAAAATTTAACTGTTCTGTAGATGATTAAACTTATTGGCTTCAAAATTCAACAGTTTTGTTGAAAATTAATGTATTTTCTTCAAAATTCGTCTTTTTTGGCAGAGCATTAATCTTTTTCTTAGAAAAAATATTTTTTTTGGTTGAAAGTTTATATATTTGTTTATAAGTTAAAATGATTTGTTATGAATTATTTTTTTTTTAGATTGACCCCTTTTTCAAAAATTAACTCTTTTGTTGAAAATTCGTTTTTTATTTCCTTAAATTGGAAGCCAAAAAATCAATTTTGTTAGTTAGAAAAGAAGATATTACATTTATTTTTGTCTTTTTTTACTCTCAAACATTCACGAAATAATAAACGTTTTAGGACTTTAATCGGCTTTTATTGAAAGTAATTTTTTATAGGATTTTCCAATGAATATTTTTCTTTAATTTAAAGAAATTTTTTTTTAATCAAAGAATCTTTTTTCTGAGTGTATTTTAATTATTACTAGAAGAAGAAAAAAGTTTGGATCATCCTTAAAAATAAATATAATTAACACATGGAAAATTGTAAGGCGTAATTTTTTTATTAAAAATTGTGAACATGGGTTGTTGGAAAGATTAAAAAAAAATTTCTTACTATAGTAAGAAGAGAAACAAATTTTTATATGCAAAAATACAGCCATCTTCATTTCGCATTGCCGACTGATTACCTACTGCGCACGTCGAGGTGTAGATATATTTTCCCACACTGGCTAGGACATCCTGTAATACCAGCGCGCTATTTTTCATTTTGGGAACTTATGCAAATTCTTTTGAACCGAATTAAAAATATTCACAACTTTTGTACAATTCGTCGTGGACTGCATTTGGCTTCTTACTTAAATTTTGCGAAAAAAACTTGTTTTTTAAGACGGTCAGAGTGAGAATTACCAATTTGTTTTTTTTAACAGAAAGAGGTGTGCAAATTACATTGCGTTAAATTTTCACTACGATTGTAGGCCTAGAAGTTATAAATAATCGAATTTGTTTAAATAATTGTTAATAAAGAAATTATAATTTTGAAAATATTATGGTAAAAAAATTCTTATTTGAAAGAAAAAACACTTCACAACTGTCATAAAAAATTTCATTCGATTATTGCAAACGAGCCGCAAGTTATTAAATTTTCAATTAAAAGTCGCAAAAATTATTATTATTAAAAATAATGAAAACGGTGCCGTTTTTCACAAAACGGTTCAAACTGTTTTTTGTAATGCTATTATCTACAAATTTTTTCAATTGTTGTCACTCTTCAAAAAATCACTGACATTTCATATGCACAGTTGACATGGCCTGACTCAGGAGATATTTTTTCCGTGTTTTAATAAGTGAGCAGTCATTTTGCTCAGTAAACAATCTTTTAAAGATTTTACCATCTTATTATTTAAAACTAATATCTCATTTTTAACTATCACCTGAAAATTATATAAACTTAAATAAATGTATCAGAACAAATAATTATAGCTAGAAACTGAATCACTTATTCGTTGTATTTTATTTGAAACGGGCAAAAAAAAATGTATAAATAACTGCGGAAGCATTTCACGTTTTTAGTATGAAATAAACGCCATTAAAGGAGGAGATTATTATAGTTTATTGATGAAATTGTTGCCTTGGATATCCTTACTTTCCGGTTTATGATCGTAAATTTCATGGAATCGGCTCGATGTTTGATTGCAAAAAGATTGCCTAAACTATAGGTAGTATTTATGTAGCATTCGTGTGTTGAATTATTGCTCTACACAAAACTAAAATTAGAGTACAAATGTGATATTCGTGTTCTCAATTTTAATTTCTGGCAGTCATTATTAGTATTTGTAGCGTGTTACAATAACTGCAAATAATTCTTTATAGTCCATTAGTTCGTCTTTCAATCATAAAATACAGCATAAAAATTTATCAATCGAACACTATGAATTCAAATTATTTAAGTCCGAAAACTTTAATTTTAAATACTTCTATTTCTTATGCATTTGATTTAGAAATTTGAACAAATAGAAAAATTTTAAAATTAGTTTTCTAAAATTATAAGTGGTTTAATTTTGTAACTGCTCATACTTCAAACCAAACAATCGAAATTTAAACTGTTTAAAACGGATTTTTTAATATAAAAAATTGACAGACTTCATGCATTGTAATTTATTTGAAATTGTATGCAAATTGTGCAACTTCTACTTTAGGCATACATTTTTTGTTAATGAAATTTTCTTCAATTGCAGTTTATAGTCTTCCTCAATTGAAGCTTTACAATTTTAAATGTTTTGGATTTTATTGTATTTTCGCGATTCGGATTTAATCATTAAACTGGAATTGTCTATATTTTTCAACGTTAATGTTTTTAATGCCCAACATTTTGTTTGTACGCTCTCAACATTAAACATGATTTAAATTTTAATACTCTTACCTTAAAGTTTTAAATGGTTTATCTTTAATCTACTTCAATATATATGCTTTAAATCTTAAGTTGTTCATGTTCTTAAAAATACCCATAGAAAATGATACTTACCTGGCATTTCCGTTGAAGAGCAGAATTTTGCGTAAAATTGGAAATAATTTTTAAGGCTTTAGTGTAAAAAATGTTAACTTTGATCGGTTCATTTGAAGTTGCAATTAAATTCATATATTTTTCCAATATTTCAAATTTAATACATTCAATTTCAAACGCTTCAATTTAAAAGTATTTTGAAACGCGTACAAATAAAAATTGATCCATTTTCAAGTAATCTATAATAATAGCGTTTACAATTTCGAATTGTGTGTGTATTCATTAGCAGTTATCTGAATTAAACTGCAATCATTTCTAACTTATGATATTTACCCGTGCTATAATCTAATATTTAAAATTGCCTAATGCTTAAAAATTTCTCTAATTAATCATTCGTTTGACAATAAATTTTAGAAAGTATAGCTTGTATAATGATGTAGTTAACGAAAGTAGAATTCGGACAAAAGGACGAGTTACTCTAATACCTCTAATCCAATGCTGTACGTCATGAGCATGACCATGTTACATAAGACAAGCAGGTGGTCGCCAACATCGTGACAGCGACATGAAGGTCAAGACCCCCTGAGAATAGCAATCGCTTTCCCATGACGAATGGGACGTAAATCAAGTTTGGATCTTTGATATATTTATTGCTTTATCCTTTATGGGAAACATACGCATTGATATAGTGATTTAACCAATGTAGCATGTACCTTAGAAACCATAATGATGACCCCTATAGACCGTCGAATGGCAAGATACTTTCAAATATGATTATTCTGATTATTCTGATTATCGGCGTGACGCTGGGCTGAAGCTAATTGCCAAGCTTCAAAAGCAACTATGTCTTACGTGAACACAAAGGGCACACCCGTAATCTGTAATTGAAAGGCGCGACGCCAAACGCGATTGAGTAATCGCAATGTTGTCAGGGAGCGAATTCATACGACAGCTACGATACGAATCAATATTCGCAATTCATTTTTCTCTGCAAAAGTTTGGGTGGTCCAGAAAGTCTTCTTTTTCGACATTTCAATGTGCTGTTTGATTTTCTCAATCTGTAAGACAAATAACGAAGACTCATACTCGGATGACTCAAGAATCTCAAACAACGAATTTAATAAATTGAGGTTCTGGATTGAGTAACCGGTTGGGTAGAATGTGTTTTTCTATGTAGACTTAGTACTTAGTACTTAGTACTTCTATGTAGACTTAGTACTTAGTACTTAGAAAATGTATCGTTTGGATCAATTTTAACAACATTTGAAAACGATTGAAACTGGTTTGTAACCGGTTTTCATGCACGTTTTGAAATTCTTGCGAAATTTATTTGTCAGATATTAAAGAATTTTTTGAACCATTGTAGACGATGTGCTAAGTGGTCTTATATGGAAGTAAACTGGCTTAAACTAATTTTAATTTGTTTTGAAGTATGTAAAACCATTTTCCAAAACTTCAAACATAATTTTTGAATGAATGCTAAAAGTATGAAAAATCATGTGAATGGACAACTGTATTAATTAAGTTTGGTGGTATTGTTGTGAAAGTTATTTTATAAATTAATGTGACGTCTTTCACTCACATGGTTCTCTTTTTTGACTGCGTTGAATAAACACAATGAGTGGGTCGAAGAAAGTCACGAGACAAATTGTGTTACGTGAAATTGACGTTACATATGCGAACTGTCTTTTGTGATTGCAAGACCGCGGGAATCTCAATTCATCCAAATGTATAATGGAAGTCTCCGGACGAGAAAGGAAAACAATAACTAGGAAATGTGAAATATCTAGAGTACTAATTATAAATTTTAAAGATATAACTTTTTTTGTCTTGCAACATCTTACAATCCTAAAAAGTTGTTTCTAATCAAGTAGATCAGATTCCATGCTCGATTCCATGTAACAAAGAATCGTAGATCATTCAGAATTTTCGAAAGTGAAATTCATTTTCCTCTAAAGCAATTTCCTTCCTTCAATCTTTGACCAAATTGCTCTTGCTTCGTTTAACAAGATAAATTGAAAACAAATTAACAGAGTTTACGATTCTATTTATATTTTTTGGTATTGAGCAAGGTATTTTTAAGTGTTGCTATTCCTAACAAAAAAATCAAGTTTGAATTTTTGCAATTAAAAGTCCTCTTCAATATTTTAAACTGTTGCAGTTTAAAAAAATGCAATAAATGTTTGAAATTTTAAATTTAAAAATGTACTCATACTTAACCTAATATCAAATAATTTATTGATCTATTGCAATAAATTTTAAAAAGATCTTTTCAACCGCACTAATTATAAACATTTTTTCGACATAATTTACTATATTATTGAAAACCAACCCAAGCGTAGCGAACATTTTCTTCTTATAAACATAATAATTTAACAGCTACCGAGTAATTCAGCATCTCTCGAATTGTGAAAATATAAAATCCCGAGAGAAAGTGATTTTAATAAAAGTCCGTAATAAGTATATCTGGAAACATAAAGAGTTGAAGTGCACACGTATACGTGAGAGAAAGTGCTTTTTGTATAAAATTAAATATAGGTCCTTCGATATAGACCTAAGTCAATCACCGGTCATTTTCTTTATAATTGTTGGATCGTGGACAACCCATTGGTTCACCCTGATTAGGAAGCTGCAAAGGGCGGAAGCTGAGAAGCAGTTCCGGAAATGAGAACTCCTCGGTTCGAGGCAAACTTAGTTTCCCAGCGCCTCGAGATGTAGGTTAGAGACCATTTTCTTGATTTCGAGCACGTCGAAATCGGCATAATATCCACGCTACAAAAACTTTCAAGCGCATTTGGCGACTGGAGACATAATGAAGACTTATTGGGCAATTTTTTTTTATATGAGTGTTCAGTACTCACACCCAGGAAGAAAGTAGTAATAGAGACTTGTTGCTATTTGGTCTGCATTATGCTGAGTAAAGAGATTTAAAACTGCACAAAAAATGTGCCTTCCTTCGCGAATTTATAAGGAACATGTGCAGTGTATAAAAACTCTGAGTTACAAATGCTTTTAGAAATCATTTTTAAAAGGATAAAGCCTAAAAATATTTTTCGTGAAAGTTGTGTTGTAGACCGAAGTGTGGACACCCTTGTTATTTAGAATTCTATTCGTGTCCTCTCATTCCTCGATCCTTGTTCAAAAACGGTATATCCTTTGCACCATGCACGAAAAGTACCCTATTTCATATGCATATCACGTTTTCCAAATGTACACAATAGACCCGAAGAGATGACTCAAAGTCTCACGAAGTGTAGGATTTTGTCAATTTTAGTAAGAGCTTTCTTCTATTTCGAAGTTGAAATCATCGAGTTTAAAAAGAAATAAAGACTTACAAGGAACTCTAAGAAAAATGTTTCTTTGGAAAACAACAGGATTCAGTGTCTATAGAAGCAACAAAACAATTGATCCAAGCCTTCTATAGAAGTAAAATCATTTGGTGTCGAAACCAAGCATGTTTCTGAGTGAAGAAGAGGAAAGGTATTTTTACAGAAAACAACTGATTTGATAAACCAAAAGTGCAATATAGAAATGACGCAGTAACAGATAGGATATTGATGATAATCAGGAATATAAATTGAAAGATTGTATCAAATTATCACCTATTTAGTTCAGAGAGACTAACAAGCTAACAGTACTTTCCATTAATTACAAAGTAATTGGAGCGAATTCAGTAACTTTTAATAATCGACATGCTCTCATATGTGCGGAGTACACAGAACGTGTCCAGGATCTTGGCTTGGTCGAGGTACCATGCTCACCGAACGATGCAACTATGCTATGGCTATAGGATGGTTCAAGGTCAGCCGACAAAGAACAACGAAGAAATCTATTTATAGTTGTACCTAAGTACACAGGGTTACTAACCACAAGAGTACCAGAAGATGTTCAATATCAACTAAGAACTAATCTAAAACTTGTGACTCTTCAAAACGGAATAGCGATTTGGACGTTGGTTAACCGAGTTCTAGGGGTGTGGATTGTGGAAGCTAATAAAATGGAGAAAACTAACTTGATCCTTTATTCAACAGTACTTATCTAAAGAGGAATTAATTGGCCCCATTAAGCCAGTATGGATGCTTAGAATTCAAGTGATCTTTAGGGACCTGTCCAATTATCCAAGTTTTGGTATCAAGTTCAAATGATCTGAGAGACTTTAATGCTTTGATAATTAATTGACTCTTCCACTGATGCGAAAAGTAACTTTCAAGGGAAACATAACTTTGAGTTTCGCTTTAGAGTTCTATCCGTGGGTTACATTATTATATTTGTCAGACGATTGGAAATCCATGCAACCGATTGTTTGTACAATGTTTTGTTGATTATATCGAAAGTAAGTGTTTTTCTTTTTTCTTCTTGTTGTGTAACATCATGAAGAAAAAGTGAAAAAGAAGTGACTTATGAAAATACAAGATACCGTTATTGCTGCACCCAACTAATCAATTTCTAAATAATTAAGGTTTCTATAATATATTTCCCATCGATCTCTCTAAATTTAACTGGGTTACTTTTCTTCTCACTGATTCCAATTTATAGAAATGTTTATATTGCCAGCTAATCATAACCCGCTAAGAAATATTAACATTTGAACTTTTAGACGTATTTCAAATGTAAAATGAAGTGTTGTAAATTAAAAAAATTCAAACTGCTTAAACTAATGAACAGGCATTTTAATTGCATACAAGATTTGGAATTGAAAAGTTACAGAATATTATTAATTTACAGGTACAAATTACAACAATTTATAATTTTAAACATATAAAAAGACAATTCTTATTGAAGTAGTTCCACAGGTAAGATCATTTGAAACATGTCACATACAAAAATGTTTATTTTTCAAATTAGAACTTATTATTTCTTCTATAAACGTATAAGATTTTCTTTTTATAGCTTCGAAAATTAAAAAAGTTTATTAAGGAAATCAAAATCCGTCCAAATCTGAAACCTATTTCCATTTTATGCCCTTAAATAAAAAACTTTACATTTAAGCGTCAGAAAGTAAATAACGAGTATGAAGCATATATAAAATTAAATTAATTTTAAATGTCACGCCTTCAGTAGGCAGGTATTAAACAAAAAATCCTTCAGGATTAAATAAATTCAACCTGAAAGTCTAAAAAAAAAATTGTAGCATTTATTAGCAAATATTAGCATTGTAGCATTTGATATTAGAAAAAATAAATTAAAATAGAAATTCATATCTAAAGCATTCAAAATTTAACGATGTGTCTCGTCTCGAATTTCGCGATAAGTAGTCCAACATTTGTCATATGCTAGGCTAGTCGTCTCAAAAATTCAAGATGACTAGTCTTTCCTCATTTCCAATTCTCCCATTTTTCTTGATGACTAGAACTATCCTGTTTTTAATTTTACAATCTTAAAAATTACATAAAAATGATTTAAAATATGCTTTTTGCCATTGAATTTGCTTTTACTATCGTTTCATCACAATTGTTAAAAAAGGGTTGAATTTTATTAATTGACAACTTATTTTTTCAGAAAAAACGTTCTCTACAACTCTTCTGTTTACACTTGTGAAAGGAAATTTTTCAATGACTAATATCATTTAAACCATTTCTTTCAAATAAAACAATGTTTAAACAAATAACTTTATTTGAAGATTATTTACTTATTTTAAAAATTTAAACTGTAGAGTTCTAGAGAACGTTTTCCTTAATAATACGTGACTGATAATATAATTTTAATTCCTAAAATCATAATAAACTTTTTTATACTTTAATACTAACATTGTTTTGATAAACTTTTTATCTTGGCAAGGCCACTACTTTAAGTGTTTAAAAACAACAAAAAAATCATATTAAAGTTGTTGATATTGACAATCCTTTAATTTCGACTGATCAAAATTGGACACGAAGTCTGAATAATTGCAAATCTTCAAATTTGAATTTAGAGATGTGATCGTTCAAAATTTAAGAAATTGATATTCTTTCGGAATAAACGAACGAGAGCAAAAGGAGAAGAGAAAAGTTGTATCATTATTATAATAAACGAGATTTTGTTCAGTGGATTGGAATTATGCAGAAATGTGGTAAAAAAGCTTTTTTCTGAATATAATTTCGGTTAATTTAACTTTTGCTTAAGTAACCAGAATATTTTAAATATTTTATTGCTTCTATCTTCTATGTCAATAAAGTTTTTGGTTTTCTCAACCAAATATTTGTATTATTTTCAAGCGATAATTACTGGATTGGGAACATTCTCTGGATTTAAAACTGTAATCTTAAAAGAGTTTACGGCTTTTGAGGAATTCCGGTAGATTTTATCAAACCTCGAGTGTGCGAAGTACATATTTACGGACATAAACGCCTCCTCCTTTTGGCGCCACTTTACACGAAGATGCTTCAAGAATTCAAGGTGTCCGATACAATGACATGCAGCTTATATAGCGGAGGGCATTTACCACTCAAGTACTTAACGATACAGAGATCAAGTTGATGTTTAGTTAGCCATCACAGAATTTTAATTATCATAGCGGTTCTTCGTTTATGTTGAGGGGCTTTGTGTTTATAAATAAGTAACTGTTATGTAGGATATTTTTAAAAGCAGAGGATGAAAAGTGTTATTATTAACTAAGCAGATGTTTCGCATTACAAAATATCAGGTTTAAAGTGCACATCCAAGGGAAATCATTTGAAATTATAATTCTCAGCTCGTTAGTTGAATCAAGTCTTTCAGATAGATCACTTAATAACCCTTTTCCCATATGTACTTAAGAAACTGATGATCACTTCTACAATATACGCGCTCATTATCCAAACATAAAACTGTATTCTTTAAATTATGTTTTATACCATACAAAGACTAATCATGTACTTTCAGTCTACAGTTTACGCATAATTTTATGGGAAAGAAAAGAAATTTTCGAATTTAATTGTTTTTTATTACTGTAATATTTTCCAGGAAGTTTCTTTCTTTTGGTCTATCATTAAGACCAGTAAAAGTGTAGAAACTTAAAAAATTCATTTATGTAACTTTTTACAAGTTAGAGTTTAAGACACCATTATTTTGCACTTAAAAATGTTTAGGGCCACAAAACCTGGTTGTTACAGAAGAATATTTTGATGCTTCAATAATAACCAATTTTATTCGCTTGATGTACCAATTTGATTCCTCATAAATATTTTAAAGCTCAGATTAGAAAAAAAAGTTTAAAACTCAGTTTTTTTTAGAAACAAGCTTTATCGGTATCTGTTACAGAGGATCGATTCACCGTTCGAAATATAAAGACGCGAGTCCGCAAACTTGGGTGCAATGATCCTACTCACTCATTGTTTTCTTAGTCGTAGTTCAAGGCATCCGGGGATCATCCATGGCTCCTCATTCGAAATTTTGTTCTTAAAATCACCTTTCGTATAAAAAAAATCAAGCACCACGTGTAACTATAACATAACAGTTCTTCTTGTTTTTCTTTTATCCTTATCTCGAATCCCTTAACAAGTCTCGCTCCACCTGTTGTCGGCTCTTTTGGAACCTGAGTGCCTTTACTTGTATTGTACTTTTTTATGTACTGGTTGCTCCACGGTATCAATTTACTTCCCGGTTGCACATCAATTAAAGTATTAATATTTGGTATCAATTTTCGAACTAATTTTTTCTGGCGCGCGATAGAAAAAATCGTCGACGCGGGGTCGACGATCGGCGAAGACGCGTGCACGTAACTTTATTTTCTTTATAATAAGTTGGTGCCGGTGGGCATCGGCAACACGATCTTAGGCTCGACTGCAACCAGTCGTCGGACATCGCCGGCTTCGAACCCCATGGAATCCTGTCTCATGCCTGTACTCCACTCCACTCCACTTCACTCCATTCCAAGTTTCCACTCCCACCCTATGGGATTCTCTCGTCAGTCGCGAAGTCGCGTCTCTGGTCTTGAGTAGGATAGGGTTAGGCAACGATAATAATTCCTACCTGTGCAGAAGTCCTGTGTACGCGTACGGTACTCGCATTCGTAGAAATGTGCGTGCATGCATGCCTACCGGTACGAGTGCAAGCATGCAAGCACGCACGCACGCACGCACTGAAATGCGTTCAGCTGATTCCAATCGGCCCTAAACTGCCTCAGATTTCCCGTTTCGCACGAAACCAGTACCTATATACTGAGAAAACTGATTGAGAAATAGAAATCTTTGCTAAAAATACTCGTTTAATTTTTGTTTGGGCTCAATTTAGTCGTTTTTTTCACTGAGACTGAGATTCATATTGATCCGGGACTTAATTTAATTCAAGAAGAAATTTTAATGCAAATTAGGTATTTTTAGGCTGCATTAAGGTCTTTATTATGACAGGACACTTATTTTAGGTTAGGTTTTAGTTTAATGGCAGAGGCGTGCATGACTAATACTGAAATTCAGACTTAATTGACGCAAAATTTGAATCCAGACGAGATTTCTATAAAAGTAAGTCATTTCATGCTGAAATTTTACGTTTTAGATTTGGCTTCAATTTAGTTACCTATGGGTCAATTTAGTCCTTTTTTTCAACTAAAACTGAAATTCAGACTTTAACTGGAACTAAATAATATAAAACTAATATAAGTCAATACGAGATTTTTATGAAAGTAAGGCATTTTGTTATGAAATTAAGCCTCCAAGAAGGTAGCGTAACACTCGTTTAGTTTCTTTTATTTGTACTAAGATTTAGTTTCCTAAGTATTTGAGCTTAAATTGAGTTATTTTCCGCTAAGATTGAATTTCAGAATTAGCTGGGCCTACATGTAAATCAAGGCGAGATTTCCACCAAACTAAGGCGTTTTTAGCCTGAAATTAGGCCTTTATTGTATAAGTCTCGTTCAATTTCAGCTTCGCCTGCAATTTAGTCACCTAGGCGTTTAAGTCAATTAGGTTGCATAAATTCAGTCATTTTCTTACTAAGACTCAAATTCAGACTTTTTTGATTCTAAATTTAAGTCGAGTCGAGATTTCCCTGTAATGAAGATGTTTTTGAGCTGAAATTAAGCCTTCACCAAAATAGCACTCTTCATTTTAATTTGGGCTTCAACTAGTTACTTATGCATTCAAAGTGACTTACATTAATTTATTAATCACTAAGACTGGATTTCAGACTTAACTGGGATTAACTTTAAATCAGGGAGCGATTATCATAAAATTCAGGTTCCTTTAGGCTGAAATTGAACCTACATTGTAATAGGACTCGTTTAATTTTAGTTTGGGCTTTAATTTAATTCATAAGCGTTCAAGAAAATGAAGTGGCTTAAATTTTGTTATTTTTCGCTGAAAATAAAAATCAGACGTATTTGGGACTAAATTATAGTTAAGAAATACTTTCGTAAAAGTAAAGTGTGCTAAGCTTAAATTAAGCCTTCATTAAGAGTTCACTTGTTTAATTTAATTTAGGACTTAGAATGATTATTTTATGAATTAAAATATTACATTTTCAATTTCAATTTTGTTTGTCATTTGAAAAGACAATAATTATTGGAAATTTTGCAAAAATAAAGCGATAAAAGATGAAAGTGCCTGTGTCTTTTGACATTGTCAATAAAAAATCCTGGAAGAGAATACCTCGTACGTATTTAAAGAGAAAGAAAGAAAAAATAGTATTTTTTCAAAAAATACATATATTTCGGAAACTGTGCAAAATATTTGAAGATTGTACTGAAAATTTTTTCAATTCTTTAAATAGGAACCTGTTTGTCTTGTACACTTTTTTCTTTTTTTTTTGTTGATAAAATGATTTTATTAAAATGAGAATTTTTGATTTGCAGAAAAAGCACTGCAATTTTATTAATATTCAAGATTTTTTCGATTTTTCTGCGAATTTTTAAAGCGTGTAAAATCCATCACCAGTATCAATAAATTAAGAAAAGATGAATAAATATCTTTATTAGGCAAAAAAAAGTCGAATAAATGTTTGGCAACCGTTCTAAAAAGTTCTCTATTGCCAAAAGGCAAATAAGTCCACTTTAATACTTTTGCAACGACTAAAAGACACGTTTTCAAACAATATTTGGAATATAAATATTTGTTTTAAGTGTATTTAGTTTGGAATTTTTGAAATTTTCTTGTTTTTCGACCTGAAATGAAGCATGCATTTATATTTGCAACGCCAGTTATATAATTTACGTTTCTAATATTTTCTGCATTTGTCTTGACAATTAGGTAATGTTTGTTTTTAATTATAAATCTTTTAAACAATTATTTTTTTATTTTTGAAGACTATTGCAAATGTTTTGCGTTATGTTCCGTAACCGTATAATTTTAATGACTGCTTTTAGGATTGAATGCCTCACATTCAACACTATGATTTATTTTGTAGTATCCAGGCTTGCAACATATTATTGTTGCAAGTCAGTAATATTTTTAACTATTTTATTTAGTCTCTCAATTTTAAATTATTATATTTTAAAGGACCTGCAATGTAAAATCTTTTAATTTAAAATATTATTCCATTTTTTCCTCATAGAGGGAGGTTTTTCATTACTTAAATTTTCAAATGGAATTTGTTGGCCTATTTTATTATAATTCCACCTCAGCATTTGAAAGGTACAATATTTTTTTAATTTCTATGTATTTGAGCTATGATAATGAAATTTGGACTAAGCGTATCTCTTATTCATAGCCGGGCCTGATAGGATTTTGAAATAGATCGGCAATTTGAAAGTGAGTTTTTTTGTATAGTTTACTGATTTAAAAACAAATTTTACCTTGTTTATATGAAAAACAAGCTTTTTTAATATCGAAAATACAACAATGCGATATCTAGTGTGTTTTGTCGCATCTTCGACATGCATCGAAAGACCAACTGTTTAATATTTTATAACCTATCAGTACTGACTTATGAAATTTCAAAAAAATATTTGTATTCTGTTTATATGAGAAGCTTCGTTGTGATATTTTCAAAATACGACAATACTATATATAGTGCGTATTTGTTCGCGTCCCTAAGACGCATCGATCGAACATGGACCTTTTATGAGCCACCTACCAGCACCGATTTAAGAACTTTAGAATAAAAAGTGTGTATTCTGTTTATAAGAGAAATTTTATTCATATTAGGAATACTACAGTACTTTATCTAATATGTTTGTTTGCGTCTTCAAGACACGTCGAATGATCTATTGACGAACCTACTATGACCTCTTATATAATATAGGAATACAACAGTAATCTATATGATATATTTCTTCACGTCATCGAGATGAGTCGTTTGCTTAAATTAAGAACCTTTCATGACCTACCATAATCTACTAATATCGTTTTTAAATCTTTTAACGCCATTTTTTTCCTTGCTTATGAGAGCATTTTGTTATATTAGGAATATAATACAGAACTGCATTTTGTATAAATGTTCGCATGTTCGAGACGCGTGATTTGATCTATTGACGAACTTTCGACTATCATTCTTGATTAATGAATAGCTACTCAAGTAGTTTAAAAAAAATGTGGTGTCTACGTATATACGCCCGGAAACAAGCCGCAACTCCTTCCCTTTGCCAGGTCTGTACGTTTAGATTCGACCGTGTGATAAACTTAGAGACTGTCCAGATGACAAGTTCTACAAAAGAAATTCCGCAAGATTTACACGGGCGTCTGTTAGGGAACATTAAAACATTCGTAGGGTTCGACCTGTACGAGCATCACACCTATGATGGCTGGCATTCAACTATACCTCAGAAAGGGCTGCTAGGGACGAAACGAGGCAACAAGTTCGAGTGAGAGGGATAGAATCAATTTACATAAATATTTTTATTTAAAGGGAATTTCAATCGGCAAATTGATTTTACTTTCACTTCAGTAAACAGGTTTGTACTTCTTCAGTACATGTATGGTGAATGCAAAGATGTATGATAAATGAAAAAATCATAAATGTACTGAAGAAGTACAAACCTGTTTACTGAAGTGAGAATAAAATCAATTTTCCGATTGATATTCCCTTAAAATAAAAATATCTATATAAATTAATTCTATCTGTGTGGAATGAGGAGGGCAGATCTTCCCACAATTTTCCCACTGGCTCGTACTTGTTGCCTCGTTTTCTCCCTAGCAGCCCTTTCTGAAGTATAGTTAAATGCTTGCTGTCGTAGGTGCGATTCCAGCACAGGTTGAACCCTACGAATGTTTTAACATTCCCTTTCCTCTATGAAATAACACACGCCTGTGTAAATCTTGCGGCATGTCCTTTGTGGAACTTATAAGGATTAATTCCGCAGGCTTTCTTGGACTCAGGAGATAAACTCCACTCAACTTCAAAATCCTGTAACAGCTTATTGGTCAATTCTGTATCGGTACCTTGTAATAGGGTAGTTAAAACGATTTGTTTTACAGTCTGTCTCATTATTTTCCCATTAACAAGTGACGGTCAATAATTGAAAATGGTTGTAGAAACAAATCAATTTCTCGATCGATTTTTGAAGAGGGAAGATGACTCAGGAAGTTAGGATAGTGGAGGCCCAGGTAAGACGGGACACCTGATTTTCTCCTAAGGGGCCGTCCATAAATCAAGTAACTAGTTGTTTGTTTGGTGGGGGGGGGGATTCGTGCCAAAAACTACCGTTGATAACAGGGGGTGGAAGGAAGCGGAAGTAACGTTAGGAACCTAAAAAACGTAGAATTTTTGAAAGTTGAACTTATTTATTAAAAATTAATTTTTTCCTGTGAAAGATAATTTTATTTAATTAAAAACTTAAGTACTTGGTTAAGTTTTTTTCTTTTAATTGGAAGTTCAACTTTTTATTTGAAAATTCATCTGTTTTAGCAGAAAAAGATCTTTTTCAGTTTAAAAATTAACTGAGGATAAGATTAGACTATTTTTTTCATTTTAGTTCAAAAATTCAACTGTTTGGTTGTAAATTAACTTTTCTATTGAAAGTTCATATTTTTAGTTCAAATTTAAACTACTTTTATAGAAAATGAAACTATTTATTCGAAAATTTAACTATTTGAAAGAAAAGTTATTTTTGTTTTGTTTACAAAATCATATTTTAGAGTTCAAAAGTCAACTGTTTTGTAAATATTTCAGTTTACAAATTCAACTACTTTGTTGAAAAGTTACCTTTTTGGTAGAAAATTTAACTATTTTGTTCAAAATGCGTTTTTTTAGGATTATTTTGTATTAATTGAAAATTTAAATATTCCATCTTTTGTTGAGAATTTATATTTTTAATTGAGAGCTAGTCATTTTTAGTTGAAAATTGAACAATGTAGTTAAAAATTCCTCGTTTTGGTAGAAATAAAATTTTCTTGATTCCAAAATCCTTCCTAGATTTAAATTTGGTCGAATTTCAAAAAATTAATTTCTTTTTGGTTGAAGATTTATAGTTTTAGTTGAAAATTGAACTTTTTGGTTGTAAATTAAATTTTTGTTTACAAAGTTTTATTTTCGGATGGAAAATTCAATTGTTTTGTAGAAAGTTTGTCTGTTTGGTCTAAAAGGTAAACAGTTTAAAGAAAATTAAAGTGTTTTCTTGAAAATGAACTTTTTTGTTGAAAATTCATATTTTTTGTTGAAAATTCAACTATTTTGGTTAAAACCTAAATATTTCATTAACAATTGAATTATTTATTTAAAAATTTAACTATTTAGTAGAACAGTTACTTTTTTGTTGATAAATTATATTTTCGAGTTTTATATTCAACTGCTTTGCAGATAATTCGTCTTGTTTGATTCAAAATTCAATAGTTTTATTAAAAATTCAACTATGTTCTTTAAAGTTCGTTTTTTTTGTTGTTGTTAAAAATTAGTTTCTTAACAGAATAAGTTAAAAATATAACTGTTAAGTAAAAGATTTATGGAGTCACACATTCGCCTTTTTGGCAAAATTCAACCGATTGAAAATTGATGTTTTGTACCAAGAATTTAACGATTCCATTCTCGTTTGAAAACTTATATATTTTAGTTAAACATTCAACTATTTAGTTAAGGATTCAACTATATGAATAAAAATGCATCTGTTATGGTTGATTATTCAAATATTTTGTTAGAAATTCATTTTTTTAAATTAATTTCTTTAACTGAAAGTTTCGCTATACCATTTTGGGTTAAACAAATATCTTTTTAAATTGAAAACTCAACTTTTTATTTGAAAATTCATATATTTTTTTTCAAAATTACTCTCTTGGTAGAAAAGCAATCTTGTTCTTTGAAAATTCATCTTTGTTTATCTTTATTTTAGTGGTAAGAAGGTCATCTTTCTGAGTTGAAAATCTGAGGGTTTTTTTTCGAAAGAAGTCATTTTTTTAATTTAATTAAAATGAAAACATTCTGCCCATTTAATTAAAAACTGGCATATTTATGTATATTTTATTAAATATAAACCTCATGGAAGAATAGTTTTTATTATAATCTTATGAAAATGTCTTTACTGCTAAGTCATTAAATACAACATTCTTTTTTTAACACCCTTTCGATTACTTTGATTTTCTTTTTGGCATCCCATAAACAATACAAAAAATCCATTTATCCCGAATTTTGATTTAAACTTGGTTCAGCGGTACCGTCTTTGAATTTGTATTTTTTATTATTAAAATACCATCTGTTCAAAATAACATGAATAATGATTAGGAATGTAATTTGAAAATTTCCATCTTTCGTGAATGTCCTAAAATTCCAAAAATGTGAAAGTCCTGTTATGGGAATTTGAATCCAGGTGTGAAAAGTTAAATGTCTGTGATAATTAAAATATGTCTCGCAAGAAAAGACGAGTAATTTTTAAGTCAAAGTCCCGAATTTGAAATACATACATAATTTGTTACTATTTTTTCGTTATACTTTACTTTTATGCTACTTTATACTTGGGCTTGAAAAATGGTGATTGTGAGTGCGGTTTGTAAGATATAAAATTATAGTCATCCATTCGACTGGAAAGGATTTTGTTGCTTATTGTTTCTAATAACTATATAACTTTCATGTAAACTTTCCATTTTTATGATCAGAGGCTTATTTATATGACAAACTATTTCTCAGGCTTGTATCTGTATCTTATATTATGGTTAAATGTATGTTTTAGAGGCTACTGGACATAGTGGTGGAAGTAGCTTATGATTATGTTTAATTGTAAGGATTATTGAAATTTTACAGTATGAGAAATAAATTACATATATATTCATGAGCATCTCGAATACTATATAATATTTTATTGCCAAGTTGCAAGAGTACAGCCGTGAGTTAAATATTTTTAATGAAAACAATATTGATACCATGTTGTATTTAATATAAAACGTTTTGAAGTAATTTTAAAGCCATAAAATATGAAATTTCAATCAACAAGGACGAATTTTTAACAAAACAGTTCAATTCCCTACCGAAAAAGATGTTTTAAAAAAATATTTGAATTTTTAACAAAATAATTAATTTTTTAACGAAACAAAAATGCCTTTCACAAGATAGTTAATTTTTCAAGAAAATAATTCAACTTTAAACAGAATAATTGTATCTTTAACCAAATGACAGAATTTTTAACTTCTACAGATACTTTTTCATCCAAATATTGCAATTTTTAAGCTAAAGAATACAATTTTTTAGAATGTAGTTGTTGAATTTTCAAGTAAAAACTATTTTTTAGAAAATAGTTGAATTTACAACCCAATAGGTTGAATTTTCAACAAAGAAGTACATTTTCAATTAAGATAGATAAATCTTCCATTTAAAAGGACGATTTTACAACAATGGAGTTCAGTTTTAAAGCTAAGTAGTCGAATTTTTTAGAAAATTATTGACTTTCGAACTGAAAAAGATGAATTTTCAACAAGAAAGTTAATTTTCAATCAACAGAGATAAATATTCAAATAAATACTTGAACATTCAACTAATAAGATAATTTTTCAACTGCAGAGCAGGAACCTTTGAATTTGTAGTTAAAAAATTCTATTTCATAAAAAAACGAATCTTCAACAGATTTATTGTTAAATTCAAATAAGAAATTTTAACAAAATAGTGCAATCCTCAGCGAAAAAGATGAAGTTTGAACAAAGAAGAATTATTTTCTATTAAAAAAAAACGTATTCTCAATAAAATACATGCATTTTTAATCAAATAGATAAATTTTCAATTATAAAATATAAATATAAGTTTTGCACTAAAAATGTAATAGTTACATTTTCAGTTAAAAAAAAATTAATTACCAACCACAAAGACGAATTCTTAAGTAAATTTGTTACTTGTAAAGATGAATCTTCAACCATAAAGATTAATCTTCTACCAAAATATGAATTTACTAAAAAGTGGATCAATTTTCAACCGAATAGATGAATTTTCAACAAATAAGATTATTTTTTTTTGCAAAGTCACGATTTTTCAACAAAGGGTTAAGTTTTCAAGCGAAAAAGTGGAATTTTTTAGAAAGCAGTTGACTTGTAAACCAAAAAAGATGATTTTTTACGTATCTATTTTAATTTCAAATAGAAATGATTTATTTTTCACCAAGAAGATTAATATTCTACCAGTTAATTCTCAATCTAGAAAGATGATTTTTTTTTAACTTAGTAGTTGAATCGTTAAATTTTCAGTTTAAAACATTAATTTTCAATAATTGAAAAGATATTTGTATCCAGTTAAATTTAACAAAATTAGATGGATTTTCAACAAAATAGTTGAATCCTCTACCAACAAAATGAATTTTCAAGAAAAAACATTCATTTTCAACAAAATACATGAATTTTGTATGAAATAGTTGAATTTGCAACGTATGAAAGATAAGATTTAAACCAAACGTGGAATAGTTAAATTTGAAAAAAGCATTTCATTTTTAATCAAAAGAAAAACGAGTTTTTAACAAAATGGTTAAATTTTGAACCATAGAGGTGAATCATACAATTAAATAATTTTAACGTAGTAGTTTAACTTTCAAGCAAGTAGGTGAATTTTCAACAACAAAATTCATTTTTAACCACATAGATAAAGTTTCAACTCAGAATTATGCTTTTTCAATAAAAAAGTAAATTTTCTAACAAATGGTTAAATTTTCAGGACGTAAATACTCATAGATTTTCGAATTATTTTTTTATGATTCTAAATCATCTATTAAATGAAGAAAAGTAATTGGAGACCATCCTACAATAGATAGACATTAATTTTAAATAATAATGTATCTAAAATAATTATTATGATGTCATTGATAATTAAGGCACGATACGCTTTAAAATATTAATATTAGAATTGTTTCTTTGTCTTACATCGTGCTTACAATTAATGATTATCTACTGTAGCATCATTATCTCTTATAGGGTATTTTTCCCTTAACTAAAAAATTGTACAAGAATCAGATATTTAAATGGTATTATTTATAAATTTTCATTTCAAAATAATTAATTTCTGAATAATTTCAATTCGAAAGCGGTTTAACTTATTATTCGTTTCAATTCAAAGTTACTCAATTTTAAACCTAAGTTTAAAATTGATTAAACTTTTTAATTTAAGAGTTACAATATAATGGTAAAGATGTAAATTTGAAATGAAGCAATTTATATATTTAAAGCTAATACAGAAGAAATCATGGAAATGCAAAAGAATTCAATTTAATTCGTAAGAATTCAAGTGAATTGTAAAAAATTCAAAGAAATTCTAAAAAATTCCATAGAGATGAAGTGAATCCAAAAGAATCCGAAAAATTAGGAAAAATCTCAATGAATTCAATAGAATATACGTAAATTCCGAAAAATTCGTTCAAATTCAGAAGATTTCAAGTGGATTTAACGGAATTTAAAGAATTAAGAAAGAATGCTTTTTTATCTGCAGGTCAAGTGATACTTTTAAAACGTGTTTTGGTACTGATGAAAATCTGGATGGAAAAGATTAAATTCCTCTATTTTTTAACCATTTATTTTCCATTATTATTTAAGTCATATTTCAAAATTTTTCTTAATTTCAAAATAACGTTTTTTATGTTATAAAATAAAATACACTAATTGATGTTTTACTTTTTTCGCGTTTTATTATCCTTTTTGAAATCTATCGGATTTAGGCCCATTTGAAACTGGACGCTAACCTGGGCAAAAGTGGGTGTCACATTTAAAAAAAAAATTCATAACTCTTTATATTTATTTGGGCTACTCCGAGTAGGCGCCATATGAGAATACCAACTATAGCGCCTGTATTTTTAATTAATTAATTACACCATTAAGCCGTTTCCCTTTCGGGGTAGGCGTGACTCACTCGGTAGGGAGGGGAGTAGTGTGAGGAA
>JAAAKG020200740.1:0-23587 GCA_010014905.2 Druon quercuslanigerum | reverse complement strand
AGGGTTATGGAACAACAAATACCGGAAATGTTGCCCGTTCCTTTTTGGGAAAAGCTAAATCAGTTGCTAAAATAACCAATTTGGATCAAGATCTGATCACCATATTCTACGATATATTACAAGTTATAAAATGCGGAAGGATAGTTGATTGTGCGAAATTGAAGGCTTACTGTTCGGAAACCGCTGATCTTTGCATAAATCTTTATCCTTGGTATGAAATGCCACCATCAGTACATAAGGTTATTATTCAGGGAAGTGATATAATTCAACCTTTTGAGCTACCAATTGGTTGGTATTCAGAAGAGTCGCAGGAGGGAAACAATAAGATCTTTAGAAAAGTTAGGGCTAATAACAGCAAAATGTCTGTCAGACAAATGACGAACCTAGATGTTCTTCATCATCTTCTGCTCCATTCGGATCCTTTGTTAAGCAGTTATAGAAAAGTAGAATCCAGGAAGATGAAACCTCTGTCAGAAATAGCTAAGAGTATGACAATCTCCAAGGAGTGAGCTCGATTCTTACTTACTGAAGCATAAATGCCTTCCTAAAAACGGCCCTTTTCAGGACCACATGAGTCAAAAATGGCTGCGAGTATCACAATGTCCAGTAAGTGAGCCCGATTTTCACTCACTGAAGCACGAATAGCTATAAACAATATGACAGCAAGGATTCTTTTCCAAGACATTTCAAATCGATTCCGCAAAAAAATCAAGCCTATAAATTTAAATAATTGGCAATTATTATCTATTCTTAACTTATTATAAACGCTTATACAAAAGCTATGGGTTAAAATTAGATAATAATTGCAAATCACGCAAAAATGACTTTTGTGAATTAATTTGTTTATAACATTACTAAAAATTTTTGCAGTTACTCTAACCCACTGGAAATTATTTTTAGTTACTTATTTAATTGATTTATGACCTTATAAAATGAATTTGAAAGTCCTAAAAAAATGGTATCACGCAAAAGTTTAGCAACAAAAAGTTGTAACAGTTACTTGTCCGCAGTTACTTGTTATAACTGGAAGCCTTACGGTCCTTTCTAAAATTAACATCAAAATCCGTTAAGAATTGCACTGTCGGTGGACTTTTGTCCAAAAAACGATCTTTTTTCCCCACTGTGCGGCGGTTTAATTTAAACCTGACTTACCAATAGAATTAAGAATCACGTCCAAGGTTAGGATCAGAGCAGAAAGGGTCCGCATTTTTTCAAAATGCAAGAAAAATTTATGAATGCAGAATTTGCAGAATAGTGTAACTAATGAAGATTCTGATGTTTCGTTATTCATACTGTTTTCCCCTACCAGTAAATAAATTGTGTATGTGGCAAATTTCATCACCATAGCAGTATGTTTAAGTAGCTCAGCAAACTTAATATAATTTATACAGAATAAATCTTATATCGCTTTCTGACAAACATTCTTTATGAAACTTTTTTGCGTAATATAATATAATACAATATGTGACGTGGAACGAAGAAACAGGCATTAGTTCGTCTACTGCCAAGTAGACAAACATGAACGACAGCAATAAAAAATAATCATTTATGTGTTATTTTCATGCTTCAATGCGACTTATAAAACAAAATTGAAAATAGGCTGGAAAAAATTTTTTTTTAAACTGTCCAATTGCGCGCTTCGAGTGGTAATTATTCGAACCAAGCGATGATTTAACAGTAAAAAAAACGTTCAAAATTTGAGAAAAAATGGTTTAGGTTTATTAATTTTATTAATGTATAAAAGTAAAACAAATAACAATATTAATGAGAAATACTATGTAAAAATGTGAAATAAAATCACTTTTAGTGGAAAAAACAAAGCTTTGTAATTATGACGTTCTCTTCTACAATTTAATGCCAATAAAGATAAAAAATGTATTTTTTAACCTTCTGTTTCGCGGTCGTATCATAAAAATGTCATTTAATTAAACACACCGTACTATAGAAAATATCTTAGATGATATTAGAAAGTTAAGGCATATAAAGTGGAGAAAAACGAATGTTAATTTATTTCAAGGAAAACGTTTGATTGTTTGATCCAAGCGATCATAGCAGATTATGCCCCAAGGGATGGTAATTTTCAGGGTAAATTATGGTAACTTGCAATAAATTGCCAAAAATTCAATTTAAACATGTATATAAATTTCCAGAAACTTGTGAAAATTTATAGAAATTTTTGTTTATTTATCGTAGTTTTATGGGTAAATATGGTAACTTTCAATAAATTACTCTATATTACTCTATGTTTAATGGTAAAATTACAGGTAATTTAGGATAACGTACCATCAATTGTCAAAAATTAGATTTAAAAATATTGTAACTTACCATAAATAAACTAAAATTCAGTTTTAAACATTTTTATAAATTTCCAAAAATTTATACATTTTTTTGTAATATTATGGTAATATTATGATAAATTATTTGCAATCATGCGTGAGTCATAAAACTGTATATTATGCACCTAGGTGAAGAAGAGGGACTTTTTTGACTGTTCCAAAATTCAATATAAACATTTCTATAAATTTCGGGAAACTTATGGACTTTTTTAATCTTTTATGATAATTTTACAGGTAAATATGGTGAATTATCTTAAATTACCAGAAATTCAATTTTAAACATTTTTATATATTTGCGGAAATATCAAATTTTTTGTAATTTGTGGTAATGCTATAGGTAATTTATAGTAACATACCATAAATGGTCTAAAATTCAATATAAAAACTCCTATAAATTTCGAGAAATTTAGGGAAATTTACATTTTAAATTCGTTTAAAATTCAAAAGAAAAAGGTAATGATAATGTGTAGACCATATGTGTAACATTTAAATCGTAAAAATAAAACTGTAAATGAGCAAATTCAGTTTTTGAATCCCAGCAGAAGTTTCAAAATAAAATTTTTAATAGCTAAATTTTTTAAGAAGAATTGTATTTTTTAAATAAGTCAAAAACGCTACTTTTGTTTTAATATGAATGAATGTTATGAATTTTAATAATACACATTTATGAAAATAATATACAATTTGTGGTACAAATTCGAGAGAAAGATCGAGATACGTGATGAGTATGTGTTCGTTAAAGCCAAAAGAGCTTTAACAAAAGAGAATTCACTGTCATTAAATTTCTGTTGTCGATGATTTGACCTTTAGTTTAAAAAGAGCTGTGGGAATATACAAAGACCGAGCGCGGAGTGCAAGAGAAATACATTATCGAGCGCGAAGCGCGAGAACCAACAATCCGGCAAGGGTTTTGTGGCCACAGGCATGTCAAAGTAAGGAAAGTTAAAAACTCTTAATTTTTTTAACTCGAGATTTTAAAATAGCATTATCAGCATCTATGGATTTTTGCGATTCTAATGATATATTATTTGTCTAGAAAAGTTGAAAGCTACTTTTAGGGTTGCCACCTTTCTCGCGGACTTCAGCCGGCACTTTGTTTAAACCAGAGTTTTCTACAAATATTTGTTTGTACTTTCGTGATCTTATGTAACTCGCACATCAAAACATCAGAACACTTAAATTTAAAAACCACAGGTTCTGATACAAATTTATGAGAACGACTTATCCAGCTGGTCCATTCTTATTTTTGAAATCATATTTTTGATTAGACTTCACTACTTTTAATAGAGAACTTTTATCTTGATAAAACTAGGAGCATGTAAAATCCACATTTTGGCGGATAAAAATTTCGCCTTTTACTATTTCTACCGATAAGCGGTTCCTCTCTTTTGACCATAGGTGCTCCATAATGCTAAACGTACTTTCTATGAAAGCGTTACTAGCAGGTATTGAAAAAACAACTTCTACAACTTTCCTCAAGTTTGGAGCGTCGATTTTCAGAAGCAGTTTGGTCCACTTTCCTGAAGCTGAAAATTACTATTTATTCTCGAGAGCTGTAAGCACTTTTCTTATCCATAAAATTTCATCGTAGGTTGAATCACCATCGATCTAAATAGAAAAAGTCAAGGTAGTAAGACAGTTTAAGATTTTGATAGAAGAAAATGATTTTAAGGTGCTAAATTTGAGAGTTATTTACCTCAATTTTCAATTTAGTAGCGATTTGAATGATTTCATCCAAAGTCGGAAATCTTTCTTTAAGTATTAAAACCTCCAAATCCTTGAAAATTGAGTTTTCATAATCGAACCATTTTTCCAAGTAACTAATCGCTCTTTTGTAAATAGTCAAAGCTTCATTACAAAACTTGTTCTTCTCGTAAGCTGTTAGATCCAGCAATTCCTCCAGTATTTCACCAGTATATAAACCTTTTTAAGAAAGTTTTCATCACTATTGATCATTTCCAGATTGTCCTAAGCGATTTCTAATCGCAGGTTTTTTCGTTGGTCTGTGAGCATTTTCGGGAATGGCGACGAACGCAAAAAAGTTGATGTAAACAAATACACGCTGTGCGGGAACGCTGTCGTTTTATCGGTATCTCGGGTTACTAAAGAGATGGTTAGGAGTGGCTGTTAACGTTCGTACCATCCAGAGGTCGCTTGAGCCTCCGCGCGAAGACATGAACGTAAGTCAGATACTTTAGGGACAACCCTAGTACTTTATGCTACATTTCTGCTCCAGTACAACGAAACATAGGCCTCCAAGTCTTCTCGCTTCATGTCCAGATAAATAGCTGCATCTTTACTGTCGAATATGATCTTGAATATACAGGTGGTCGGTCATTTTACTGAACTAAAACCACTTCCTGAATGTTAATGGCGATGGTGTGATTACTTGAAACCTCATTGCATTGACAAGACGAAACTCACCTTCAGGGGAGAAATAGACTACCGCAATTTTTTCTTCGCCTAATCTCTTCTTCGTCCATTTCCATCTTTGCAGAATTTTTGTAACTGTAAACTAGTTTTTGGCTCCATACGTTTTTAAACAAAATACAGGTGCTTTACCACAAAGAGTTTGTGCTATAATAGAGTACAACTAATCACTGGTTTTATTCTAGCGAAAGTAGCTACAAATATTTTTCGGAGATGAGGCAGGATAGAAACAACCTTCAGGAACTCTATTTAAACCTAATTGTAGAATAAAGGCAACCACTTGATTAGTATCTGCATGAAAGTTACAGACTCTTTATTGAAAAAATTTCAGGAATTTCGTCATAATTGTAGCAAACATTAAAGGAACCATTCGTAAAATAATCAATTTTGACTGCCTTGCTTATTTTCACGCCTTTTGAAACTACAAAACTTTTCTTAATTTGTGCTTTGAAATCATGAACCATATCATTGTTTTTTCGATCATAAAAAAGGAGGGCTTTTAGAACACTGCATCAGATCAATATATTCCTTATCAGTCTCTATCGTCTCAACCATTTTCTTTTTCGCCCGAAGAGCCCAAAAATCCTGTCACTTTTACAGTGAGAATGCCCCCTGACTTGATTGGGGTGTTGAATTTCAAGTTGAAGTTTTGATCAAAATAATGATAAGAACACTACCATAATGTAATTACGTTTCTGATCCCCGCACGCATCTGAGAATAAAAAATTTAATAAGGACACGCGAGTTCTAGTTCCTTCTTCATCGCGTACAACAAATGATCTCAGGTTGTGTTTCCACCCGTTTTAAAAAATGCTTTCATTGAAGGAAACATGTAGCTGCATTCCGTTCCGTAAACATGGATATTAAAAATAAATAGCCAAATCAAACTTAACTAAAATTTCGATTTTTCAATTTCGCATGCTATTAAACTGTTTTTGGGTGCAATTTTGGAAGTTCATCAATGAACCTACCACATTTTTAATTCTCAAAACATTAATTACAAACATCAGAGCGCGGAGAGTCAACACTGGAGTTCACGAAGTGTTTAAAATATTTCAAATAAGTAGAGTCTTTTAGTAGAATATCGTTTTTGCCCGTTTTTCTATGTCTATTCAACAAAAGTTTCGTACAAATATTTTAATGATAAACCTGGTACTTTAAAATACTTTAACTTCGCTTTATATCCTCATTTAACTAGGTGAAATGCCCCTCCGAATTTTTAGTGCATTTTCTTAGTGAAAAAGGAAAGCTTCTTTTTAGCCAATGTTTAAATTAATATTGGAAATTTCTAGCGTTTCTTTTATTCATTGTTTATAATAAGTTAAATGAACAATTTTTCCAAAAATAACTGCATGTGTAAGAAGCGCACAAGTCTTGGGAATGATTCTACGTAAAAATGAACTCGATTCGTCAATTATTACCAGCAAAATGATAAGTTGATTATTGGATTTGAAATTGAATTTTTCCCTCGATTGTCCCGTTGAGTGCACATCTCCTCTCTACTGCCTACTGGGCGGAGAAGAGTCGAGTGCAGGAGCAGTTTTGCAATCCGCTGCCTCATTTGTTAAATATGGAAAACGATCCAAATTTTTGAATTTTGTTTTAATCGAAATATTTTATTGGAATATTTTATAAGTATATTTTATGTAAGTAGTAAAAAATTGCATTGAAGTTTCTCAATCTACCACAAAAAGATTTTTTTATATTCTCTGAAAATTTTCTAAATTTGTATCGATCTTAAAAATTCTATTCGAATAAATTACAACTATTTTTTCATGTGTCAGTTTTCTATTTCAATGGCTGAAAATGCTTTAACTTTCTTGTATTTTATTCGGGAAAATCTGCTTAACGAATTTGACCTTCATTTTGAGGCCACAATCTTCAGGTAACCACACAGAGAGACATACAGACAGAATCCCAGACATAGAAAAATTGGACAATTACAGTAGAGTCTCATGAATGAGAATGTCTCTACATTTTTATTTGGCTGTCTCTATAACTATGCGAAACCTTGCAAATTCTGCTAGTTGCATTAGACTACAGTTATTTAGTAGGCCAGTTGGAAAAGTCTTTGGTTTTTTGCTAATCCCAGACCATACGCGTATGACTGTGCTCCCGGATACTCTATACCTCCAAGCAAGTCACTGACGTGCGACTCTAACAACACAATTTTTAAAGATTTTTGAGATCAGAACAATAAGAATTTTGAGCGCACCCAGGGCGCGCGTCTGTTGAATCTCGTACTTCGCGCTCGTTAATGGGTCACCTCGCGCTTTGCGCTCAGATGAAAAGAAAACATTCGTATGTAATCTTACTTCATTAAAATTACATACAGTGAACCTGGGAATTAGTCCTCCCGGATTTAGACATTTCGAGAACTGACGACGCGACGTGAATATGGTTGATAGGGGGTACTGGAGGGGGAGGTGCTCGCTGAACGGTGACGAAACAGGAGCGTTGCGGTAAGATGCTTTGCCATAACGACATACCTTTGTAACTGCGTCACGACGTTCGAATAGTTAACTTGAAGCGGGATACACAAGCGAATAAGCACGATTGCGAGCTCACGTCAAGCAGCAGTGGGCATCCCAAACCGAATATGGAATGGACAGTATTCACGAAGTCGTACGAGGTAGTACGAGTGCGCGTGTTGCGTCAACAGTCTACGGAGCTGCTGGGCATACTATAGTGTCTCATTCGTTCTGATATTTGATTAAAATTATTTTTTCACGTGGAACGAATATTTGATTTTCACTTTTATGTATATTGATAATTATTTATTTATTTTTAGTATTAAATTTACAATACGGTTCCATTGTAGGAGAGCGATAGTTAATACTATAATAATAAACGATGTTGGTAGACGGTTCTGCCTGCCTGTTATATTTCGAGATGGTTTTTTATGAGTCCATGTGCCACTGAAGAAAACCTTAAAACTCGATTCGAAGCTGCAAAGACCTTAAGAGCCACACACATACCATACTTGTGGACCCTCTTAAGAATTAAATCTGATTTTGAAGAATTATTCGACATTTCTACATTGTAATCAGGAATAAAGTTTTACTTTTATTATATTTCACCGATTCTATGTTCCACTAAAATTTGCTCATTACATCGTGGCGCAGTAGTAAGCGTCCAAGTTTGTTTAAGTAATTTATCTGCAACACATTTTAACTTTTGTTTTTTCTGTGATATCATCATAATTCTACATTATATTTAACTGAAACTACTATCTTCTTATGATAAAGAAGGAATTAGTTGAAGAATATTAAAAAGAGCAACGTAAATTAAAACATTTAAAATTTAATCAACATTTTTTCATTGGCAGTAAAAAATATTTACAATTTGATTACGTCTTAGATGTTGTAAAATAATGCTACATAATATTTTCTCTTTCATATAAAAATCATTATTTCATATAAGAGTGATCGCGTTTGTGTAAAGTTTTATACAAATTGTTTCTCCATTTAAAGAACCAAAATGTTCATAAACAGTACCTAAAAGCATCGCATTTATATATTTTATTCAAAAAACTTATATTGATCATTTATCTACAAAACATATTTTATATCAAATTCAAAATCAGCGACACCGAAAACTCATTATACAAAGTTGCAGACGCATATATAATATTTTGAAATTTTGGTTGCCATACTGGATCCTGTATTTTAAATAAAAAATTTTTGACTTTAAATTCAAAATCAGTGATTGCAAGAATTCGCTTACCCCAAGTTACAGGAAGGTATGTGAATATTTTTTCCGCCATTTCGAACTTGTACTTTTTAAAGTCCATTTCGAAATCAGCGAACCTGAAAACCCTTTAATGCCAACTTTATGAAAAATTCGACTTAGAATAAAATGTTGGCCACTTTTCGTGGTTTCTGGCTCAAAGTGTATCGATAGACACCTTATATTTTTTTGCTTCTAGACATGATAATGTTTTTAAGACTAAAGATACTTGTGCGGCCGTCCGTAGCCAATCGTGCAAACTATTGAGAGTGCGGAAAAGGGTATATATAATATTATGGGCTAGTGGATAACATGTTCGCCAATCATGCCGCTATATACTTTCCGGCTGGCGTTAGGAATAGATAATTTGTTCTTTTAAATTAAATTCATACAACCGCTCCGCTGAAGATGTTAATTTTCACTCGCCTGCAATATGTATACATTCCACGTAAAATCGTTTATGTCCTAAAGTTCTCTAATATTGCAAAAAGGTCACTATTGGATGCTACTAATACAATTATTTCTTCGGTTGGCAAGGGCGTGAATACATTGACCTTTGTTCTCAATTGAACTGATTGATCGGGAGCAAAGATATATTTTCGAAGTTTGAATATGCGATTAGGATGTTTGTGGGGAATCAGTGTAATATATGAAAGTTCCTTAGGTTTAAATCCAAGTATAAGATCAAGAGAATTTCGTTCCTCTGGAGACCTGGACCTGACACGAAGTGGAGGCTCCTCTGGAATGCGAGACTTGGAAGAAATTTTAGTTTTCGTAAGAGGAAGTGCCTTTTCTGGAGAATGAGGTCTTTCAAGAGGTCTACTCGATTCGTGAGAATCTGAGTCAGGAAAAAAAGACGATGAAGGTTTGAAACGTGGAACACCAGGAATTGGGTCGCCATTAGGCAATCACTCGAATAGTGACGCCAAGTCTGCACCAAAAAATAGTGGAACATATTTTTCTCAGAGTACAAAATCGTGCATTGGTACATTATGGGTCGCGTTTGTGTTTGTATTTGCCAGTGCAGTTACCAACATCGCTTTCTAACTTTATAGATAGTAGCCTTTTCATATACAGACCAATTGGTATATTTTTATCATATTTTTTGATTTTACGAAGACAGTTAAAGGCGTGGAAACTGTATCTGTGTAAATTAATTTCAAAAATTCTAATTTGCGTAAAGCATATAAAAAAGGTGACTTAAAATAATTGATATATTAGTATATTCACCAATAGAATTCAGCATAAGTGCCAAAGATAAGAACACAGTAGAGAAAATCGTCATCTTTTCTGATCAGAAGAAACACTAAATAATCTATAATTGAAGAATTTGAGTAACAACTTAAATACTGTAAAATCGATAGAATAGTCGTTATCTCTTACATCACAGGCGTCTAGCTTGTCTTTCTGAGATATTTACATTTTATATGAGTTCGTATATAAAAAAAATATTTGATCACGAATGTAGTTAAAATTAAGGCAGTGTATGTTCTGCCGGTACCGGCAAAAACCTTTTCTGCCGTTACCAGCAATAAAGTTTTCTGCCGGTAGATTATAATATAACTTTATAGTAAATTATTAAATTCTCACAAAATTCTTGATTTCATTTTTATTAGATTATTATAAGCTAGTTTTAATTATTATTGTACATAAAATTATATTAAGACCAGCTGAAAACAGCCGAAAAGGTGTGCTTTTCCGCCCTCACGAGATGTTGGAAAGGGGAAGAGGTTTGACCAACATGATTTCTGTGACCGGACAAGGAGGTGAATTCCCGCCCCACGAGACCTTAGAAAGGGGAAGTCTCAACGAGATGCTGGGAAGGGGTTAAACCAACCACCTTTCTTGATAAATTAGAAAAAATATAAGGAGCTTTGTTTTTTACTGTAAAAAAGTGTGACAAACATTTAATTGTTCTCACAAAATAATTTAATAATTGATTAAAGAATTTCGAACAAGCGAGGATCTGTATTTCTTAACCCCTTTGACGGAATATGAAAACCAATTTCTTCCGGTTTCCAGTCCGAAAGTTGAAAACAAATTCCAAAAAGCTGCAAATGCGCTTGCAGAACAAATACAGAAAAAGATTCTTAAATTTAAGGGTCGTCGAACTATAACAGCTTAAACACTATCTGTCACAAAACCGTTATTATTTAGTTTTCTCTTACATAAAAGAACCACATAAAAGTTGGAACGATTAGACCGAAACACTATTAGAGATTAGATTATTGAAAAAACTTAATAAACAGATAGATTGCTTTGAAAATAAAAGTGATAAAAACAGAAACACTTTAATCCAGCGTGAAGCAAGTAATCAGAATATATTCTTTAAAGCCAAAGGAGCTTTCACATTGGGAATCGAAAATTACGATATTAAAGTTGTCAATATTTTGACATTTAATTTAAAAAGGTTTATGTACTAAAAATAGCTGAGCTTATTTTTGGTTAAAAAAGACTTATAATGAGTTGTCTAAAAAAAGACAAGTACATGGAGTTGTCCCGGAAACGACTCAAGTAAGACCTGAAATAATAAGATGCAGAAAAAGTAAACATATACCTTTTTTCTGTGCATAAACTCAAGGAAAGTTTAAAGACTGAGCGCAAAGCACACACAGTAAAAACTGGCGCTTTCATTGGAACACATTTTGGTTCCAAAGGAGCTGCCACAAACATGAACCCCACTTGCTAGAAAGGAACACAAAACTATGAATGAGCTCTAAATGATACCTTATTTGATGCCCTAAACGATCCCAATTTTAATTAAGCCTATTTATAAATAACCTATTTTCGCTTTGCCCACTTCAACATTTTGTTTAATTAATCGAATAATTTTTAGCTTAAAGTAACATAAAGGCATATTCGTATGCAAGAAACTTTTCATCTCAAAATATCGGTTGATAACTGTGAATCGATCCCTAGTTTACCATCCCTAGATTGCAAGCGTTTGGCTTGTGAATGCGCATTATGTTATTTTCAAGAGCGCTCTAAACGAACCCTTTTGGCTCCCTACAGGTATCTAGTGGTGCTCAAGTTCTACACGATACCAACTATTATTTAAGCCACAACTTTAGTGAACCCCCAGTTTTTTCTGTGCAAGATTTAACAAACGGACCAAAAAGTTGACTGTATCAAATAATTTCTTGTACATATATAAAAAACGAATTTAATACGTACAAATATATACTTTGTTTATTAAAATAGAATTAACGTAAAGAATTTATTTTTATAAACGCAATATTTTAAAGCATTTTGAAATTAATTGGTGGTTGCCTAATGGAGAATCGGCGATTTCCTTTACGGTCAATTCCTCAATCAAGCCGGTAAACTTGTTTATTTTTGCCCGTTTTATGTTGCTCGTAAGTATATACATTCCACGGAAAATCGTTTGTTTGTTTACTTTATCTAACAATGCAAAGACGTCACCATTGGCTGCTGTTAATACAATTTGTTCTTCGGTTGGCATGGGCCCAAGCTGGTTATTCTTTATTTTCAATTGAATTGGTTTATCAGGAGGAAAAATATATTTTTGAAGTTGAAAAACCCGGCTCGGATTCTTGTGAGGAATAACTTGAATAAATGGAAGTTCTTCAACTTTAAATCCAAGTATAAGATAAGGGGTATGCCTAGTACGAGGACATCTAGACCTTTCACGAACAGGAGGCTCCGCTTCAGAAGGATACCTGGGAGGAGATTGAGGTCTGGAAAAAGGAAGAGTCCTTTTTGGAGAATATCTTTTCGAGGAAGAAGAAGAAGGTCCGCAATAAGAAATACCAGGAATAGGGTCCCCGTTCGGTAAGCAGTCGAACTGTAAACTCAACTCTGGAAAAGAAACAGAGAATTATATTTTTTAAAGGTACACAAATGTATGTATGATGATATATCATGATTTGTTATAATGTGTGTAATTGCGGATCATTAAATATGTTATGTGAATCTGCTAGTTGCGAGAGAGCTGTTTATTGAGTCACTGGGGACCTATTTTTGTCGGCTTTGTCTTGTAAGTCCCGTAATTTATGACTTTTGTAAATAATGATAAAGCAATGTAAGACCAGTCAATTTAAATTTTTTTTTAACTAGTTTCGACAAGCCATATTGTGGAATTCGTTTTCCAAAGTAGATACATTAAATATGCACACAATCGATAGAGTAAAGCGCATTATTTAAGCAATTTTTAAAAATTGTTTAGATTGATTTAAAAAAACTCTTTCGGCTACAAAAAGCTTGAAATAGCAAAAAAAAAATTAATTTTTTTAAAGAGCCATAACTCTTGATCTATGAATACTAAAAGATTAAATTTTTTTAGATTTACGCACCATTTGATGCCCTGCAACTTTTTTCTTGTAAAGCTCACGTAGCTTCACCGAGAAGTAAATGCTTTTATTATTTTTTTTTAGAATTACTCGAAACTGCGTCTACTTTAAATAAAACTTTGAACATTTTTTTTAAATTAACAGGTTTTGGAAGTACATGTGCAAACTTCAGAATTAAGTTTTTTCACCTCTTTTTTAACAAAATCAGGGTTCCTTGGAGGGCCATGCCTCGGCACCTTATGAAGGTAGAAAGTTTTTTTCCTTCGAATTTTTCAAAATTTTCTTCAGTTTAATTTTGGTGTTGAATATTTGTATCTTAATTTCGATGGGGCAGGATAGTTGGGGCAAACACAATTTTCAAAACACTAGGTCAATTGGACCCCCCTATCTGGTTAACGTAGTTAAGTTTTTTCATTTGGAACCCAAACACGCTTTTAAAATTTTCAAGTGGATATCTAGAATTGTGCTCAAAATTCAGATTTTTTATGTTAATATTATTAAACATTTCTTATTAATTTTCATAATTTCTGAGTATAAGTTGAAATAGGATTTTTGTGAGGAATGCAAAGCTGAAACTATTAAACATAAACTGATGTCTCGAATAGTTTTAAAAATATAGTTTTTTTTACTTTTTTTAAATTTACACAACTTCTTAATGTTAATTGAAATTTGCAATGCAAACAATGCGCACTAATTGGAAAAAATTCAGTAGTATGTTAAACAACTAGCCTAAAATTATAGATATAGTAAATTATATTTACCAATGGAATTGAGGATAACCGCTAAGGATACGATCAAAGTATAGGCAATCATCATCTTTTCTAATCGGAAGAAAGAATTTTCAATGTATAATGAGTAAATTTCATTAATGATGTAACTAATTAATATTTTCCTGCTATATTATATTGTATAATAATAATCTATGCTGTACTTGTTATCTAACAAATTGGATGCGTCAAACTTGTCCTTCCGATATATTTGCATTTCATAAGAGTTTCAAGGAAAAAAGATTGCTGTGACGGCATATTTAACGGTTTAAAAAGGTAACATAAATTAATATAAATACAAATATAAATAATATAAAAAGAAATATAAATTAATAATTAAATTATAAATAAGTTTTTTTTTCAAAAAATATCTTTATTATTTTTTTTCGCACAGACAGGATTACCTGCCGAGGAGGAGAAAGGCATTTAGGGCACCAAGAATAAACATAAAACACATTAAATAGACGTTACGTAATACAAAAAAATTGGTATGTCACTTTTATTCCGGGTTAGACTAAAGTGACCAGATTTCCAACTGCCGAATCCGGGACTTGTCATATGGCGGGGTTATATGACGTCACTGGGTGTTGTAGAGGGTCGGCTGGTGGTAGATTTAAATTTTCTTCAAATAATGTTAGTTGTGCACACGTTTAATTAAAAAACTTAGATTTATATTTAAACATATAAATAAGGAACGTTTCACAAGAACTTGTAACATTATCTTCCTATTAAACGGGGATTATTTTTATCTTTTACAATATCTCAAGTTATTTATAATTAAAGTTGGCTCATTTTAGAAAAAGATCTTAAATTTACAAAAAATTAAATTAATTTTTGGTAATTTCATTGTTGCATTTTAAACTTATCTCAATGATATTTAATTTCATCGAGAAGTTCGTTTGATTTGCGTTTACTTTTTCCTGTCCAGTAAATTGCAATCAACAACGTGAATTAGTTCCAATACTGAAAGGACCTTAAAACTAGCCGTAACCATTCTATAACTAGAACTGAAGAATAAATGAACAGCAGTTAAGTTAACCCAGGAAAATTCGAAATCACTTTTTCTTTCTGTAGTAAACGATGGACTGTGAGTTCACTCAAGCGAGGATTTTAGCGATTGGATTCTCCTACAATATGAGTAAAAAGCAAGACAAGAACTTTCTTTGTACGAGGAGGTCTTTATCGTTAGATTAAGTGCAAAGTCGTTACAAATTCCATTCTGGCACTATTCTTTTCTTAAGAATCAAACTAAAAATGCCCATTAAAATTTCACTAGCTAGTGCGACCATGCACAACGAGGTCTTCATCGTAAAATAAAGTGCAAAGTCGTTACAATGAGGTAGCAAGAGATACCAAGAGAGTTGCTTCCTCGTAGATTATTGAGTTAGAAGAGAGACCTGGTACCAATACCGGGATCAATATATAAGGTGCATTGGTCCCACGCCATCCCCACTTATTAGACGATGGCGCACGCAATCGATCGCATAATCGAATGATCTGGTGGATCTTCCCTTAGCTCTACCTGGCTGTCCACTTTTGAGTCAGAGGCGTGTCAATATAAATGTCCGCCTGTAGTTTTATGATTTTATTTTAATTATCAAAATAGGACGGATTGTCTCAAACTGCTTAAGTTATACTTAACGACCAAGATACACTTTAAAGTTTCTATTGCGAATTGAGTTTTCTCTATGGAACAAATTTGATTCGTTCCTGAAAAAAACTCGCTCTGTCCACTGGTTTATTTTTTTCCTGAACAATATATGCTTTTGAATATGTTACTTTATTAAAAACATTATTTGTAATGATCTCACCGAACCGCAAATTTGTTTTGTTCAAATCTGTTTTCAAAGCTGTCTCGCGTAAGGAGTTATAATGTTTGTTATAATATCTTTGGTCTTTGTTCGCTTGCACAAAACTTCATCTTGAGTGGAGTAATTCCCCTATTCTAAGTCCTCAACCAATAAAATTGCTGCCATCATACAGTTTTATGTCCATTTTTCCAATTATAAAATAGGTCATATGGCTCCACCTACTAAATTTAAGTCGCAAAATAAGTCACCCGAAGATTGACATTTATAAACAGTGATAGTTCGAAGTACATGCTTATGGCGTTTTACTTTCGTCTAGTTGGCACCATATTGTCATAAATGATACTAAGAATAATACTATGACTTATATTTTCGTCTAAAAATAGAGATGACCTAACGCTGCGCCTAATCTTAAGTTTAGTATTTCTTTTGCTCCATGACAGAGGGAGATATTGCTTTAAGCCTTAATTTCTTATTTTGTTGCCATCTTATAACATTTATATAACTTTATTCTGCCCTTATAATATTGCGTTATACCGCAAACTAAATTGAATTCTCCCGCCAAATCCGCCACCTTCGGTTATGCGCGGTAGTATTTTAGTTCCCAATTTTTGCACTCTATCACAGTGAGTAAGCGACAATCTTAGATAAAAATGGCGTCTGGGGATAAGCAGGCGCGAGATGCGGTCAGAGCTTTTCCAAAGATTTTTGATTAATACACAACAAATTGCGGATACTCCTAATTTCTCATCGTGCTTTTAGTAAAAATGTTTATTGCGCTGCGTTACTTTTTCAGTAAACCTTGTTCTTTATGGTGAATATGGAAATCGATAAAAGTGACGCTTCTTTTGGATTTTCATAATTCAGTCAAACTCAGTAAAATTTATGTTTCATAGTGTATTATTTTTACCATGCAAAGAAGAAACTTTATCAAGGACTTATTTTACTGATTACAAATGAGACTTGGACAAATGGAATGTACAGAATTTGGTATATTTAGATGTAATAATTTGCAGCAAATATTTATTCGACTCGGAAAGAAATCGAAAGAAAAGTTACCATAAAGTTCGGAAAGGACCGGAACGGAACCTCTTTCTGAACCCATTCCCAAATATTTCCGAAATTTTTCCGACGCGGTCTTTCCGAACCTTTCCGTTTCTTCCGCTTGGGCAGTTGTGCGTCTAATGTGTATGTTTGCATAGTAAGCTTATCTTATGCTCTTATTGACAGACATTTTTGAATTAATTATTACTTTTGATTTTCTGTTGGTGTTTGGTTTTCAGGATTTTTCTTTTCACTTCCTCATCTCGTCTCTTCTTGAATCTAATCAATTTTTCTGTGATTTTTTTTTGGTTAGTTCTGCCAGTGTGGTCCTTTTTCTACATTTGCCTCACATGAAAATGTTATTCGAATTTCATTTCCGGCACTCCCGATCTTTTTAGCTTCAGCGATTTTATTGTTGGTCAATTTTCTGCTCGGTGTTCTGTTATGCTCGCTTCGGAAATCAAGTTCTTATTATTCAGTGAGTGGAATTATCAAGGGTCAAAGAAGTCTTTTTTTTGGTTCTGAGTTATGAGTCAATTTGTATTCTTAACGATATTGATTCTTCGCCATTTTTCTGATTTTCCAATTTGAATGCATTATTTTTATTTTCAGTTCGCCTGTGTGGGCCTATCTAATTTGAAGTAGTTTAACTTCTGTTCACCTCAACTTTTTCCTTTTAGGTTTTAGAGTTTTTCAATTGTTTGGCAGATTTTATTTTTTCATTATGAAAGGACCTTCGTACTTATCGTGAAGCATACCTGCGTTTTTATCTACATTATTTTCCTGTCTGTTATACACCTGATCTTAATTTTTGGACTTCCGCTTTTATGATTTGTAGTTTTCTTAATCTATCAGTCCAGTTGTCTAAATTTTGAAATTCTATATCGCTATTTGTTCCTGAGTTTCTGCGGAGGGACCTAAATTAAAAAATGTTATATTTGTCTCAGGTGGTGTGATCGTTATCTAAATAGGTTTCAATTATTTGTTAAATTGTTTTACTGTATCGCTCGGTTTGGTTTGTCCGCGGGTAGTATTTTGGGGTATTCGTGTGACTCATATCTAATTCTTCGGTTGGATCTCTAAAATCGGTATTATTTCTATCAATCTTGAAAAAAATCCACGAATTTGATCCATTTTAAATTCAGACTTGAAGCTTTAAATATATTCACTTACGCTGTGATTTCTGAAGAAAGTAAAGAGTAGTAGAAACCAAAAAATATGGATAAGAACAATAAAGATTAATAAAGAATCAAATTCGTATTTTATTTTGCAATGTATTTATAAGCACTTTTGGTCTGAGGATCAGAAGTTAATAAAACATACAGTTATTATAACAGATTGCAACATAAAATAGAAAATTTCGTTTTTCGGAAACTCTGTAATCGAGCGCTAAGCGCAAAATGACTACTCAGAAAAATACGTTAAATTCGAAGAAGTTTCAACAAAAGGGAATTCAAAATTAAAAAGTTGCAAAATTACAGATGCCAGTGTTTTGAAATTTAATTTCAAAACATCTACGACAGACGAACAAAATTTGACAACTTTAAGGATTTTTTGCACTCTTCGCCAAAGCCTCCTTACGATGCCATTCGGTTTGTCTTTGGTTAACCTTGAATTTCCCTCAGAGGTCATCCGACGATTGCCCTCATCGTGTACGTGTATCGAGTAATTCTATTTTTCCGTGCAGACGCCTGAATTTTTTTTAATCGAGTTAACAGTTTGAAAAATTATGGTTTACACACAATATAGTCTAAAACACTTTAAGACTGGGTTGTGTGTCCCTAATGGAGATTCGGCGACTTCTGTTGAAGTCATTTCTTTAACTGCGCCGCTGTGCATGTTAATTTTTGCTCTTTTTCCCCTGACCAATGTATAAATTCCACGAAAAATTGTTTGTCTGTTTAATTTTTTCTCCAATATTGCAAAAATGTCGCCATTTAATGTTGTTAATACAATGTGATCATCGATTGGAATAGGCTTAAACACATTATTCGTTGTCCTCAATTGAATTGGTGCATCGGGAGGAAAAATGTATCTTTGAAGTTCGAATATCCGAAACGGATTGATGTGGGGGCTAATTCGAATCAATGGAAGTTTCTTAATATTAAATCCAAAAATATCAGAAAAGGGTAGCCGGTCAGGTGGAGATCTGGACCTGTTTCGAAGAAGAGGCTCGGCAGGAGAGGATGACAAGGCAGATGAATGAGATCTGGAAAGAGGAAGAGTCCTTTCTGGAGAATGAGTTTTTACAAGAGGTATAGCCTTTTCGGGAGAATGTGTGCCAGGAAAGAGAGAAGATCTGCAACAAGCCACGCCAGGAATTGGCTCGCCATTAGGCAAACAATCGAACTGTGAACCTAATTCTGAAACAATAAATAGAGAATTAAATTTTTCTAAAAGTACACATCCCTGAGTTGGTATATCATGAGGTTTGAATGTCTTAATTGAAAATTTAACTATTCGGTATAAAGTGGATTCTTTTTGTTTTTTGAGATCAAATTCATCTAATATTAAAAAACAACCCATGTTCTGAATTTTACAAAAATCTACCAGTGCTGCTTCTCGAAAGAATAATATAAAAATCCACACTAAATTTTGTTGCCACGGATACCGTAATCTATCGCTTTTGTGACAATTAGAACAGAATTAAAAATTTCTTCAGAGTTAGTACCCCTTTGATTATTAATAACTAAAATCCACTTAAATAAATATTACACATCAAAAACTTTGATATGCGTAAAGCGTAGCCAAAAATTTAAAAATTATAGATTTATTATATTATTATATTTACCAATAAAATTGAGTATGGACGCCAAAGATAAGACCAGAGTCGAGAAAATCGTCATCTTTTCTAATCAGAGGAAAAATACTTTAATGTGTCAATTATGACTTTCATGAAAAAGGTATCGAATGAATAATCTACTGTTTCAGTTACTTATATAATTTATACATTAGCCGTTATCTCCTAGATTAATGGTGACAAGTTTGCCATTCAGAGATATTTAACTTTCGTGACAGACGGTAAATAAACCGAATTATGAGTTGAAAATATATTTTTGATGTTATTGATCAAATTTAACAACAAATTATGTCAGGAAACGAATTTTTGCCAATGTTTCGTGAACTTTGCCAATCACTTCTTTAGGGTTAACCTGAGACTGAGGAATCAAGTTATGTTGATCTTATGTATCAGCAATTTTTTGGCGATACGTATTTTCGAGATTTGATAAAATAATCAAATACATTGTATGCAAAGTTATAAATAGTTGAAACTTGAACCTAGGTTTTTGAGAAAATATAATTCCGTTCTTTAAATTTCTGCAACTATTGACTTAATTTTTATTGCAAACTTTTTTCATATTCTGGTGACTTATCGAACTTTTTGAAAAAGTTTCAAAAAATTTGAAATAGATTTCAATTGTATAAAATAACATAGATTTTTACAAAACATAATAAAGCCTGTTATCAAAGAAACCCCACGTTTTTATTTTTTCACATTTTTTGTGATAAAAAATAATAAAATCTGTTATTGTTCGCGAGAAAATGTCGAAAACTGAATTTTTGAAGCAAAGACTTTCACACCCAAAAAAATGATTTGGTCCACACGAAACTAACAGTATTATCACATAGCTGTAATATAATGTTTTCTTAATCAAAATATGAGTAAAGTTTTTTATTTGTTTTTTTACCAACAAAGTTTGTCCACACTGCCTGGTAGGGCTATTTTCATATTTAGATATCTTAGATATCGTTCTTTTTTTAACTGAAACCTGAATATTGTTCTTAGTGATTTTTATGATAATTCACATCAATATAAAAAAACCCTTAAAACGGAATCAATTTTTTTTTGTAAAAACTAAAGGAAATCACTGTCTCATATTTTACCTCATAAAGCAACATGTTTCTTTCGAATTCACAACTTCAGATTCAAGATAATTTTCAAATACAAAAACTTTCTTGTAATTACTTTTTCGTATTTTTCTTTGTTTATAAGATAAATACGACATGTTATGTGAAACTCAATGATTGCCTTCCTCATGAATGTAGCAATTTTAATTAATTGATTGAAAAAATAAAAATGTTGGGGTTTGTGGAAAGCCTGTGTCATGTGTAAAAAAATCTATGGTGTTTCGTAAAATTTGCACCTATTCAAAAATTGTTGCCAGATTTCCAAAATGGACAGTAAGAAATACCCACAATCAGAAATTTGAAGTACGAATTTGCATTTTTCGAAAAAACAGCTTCTAAGTTCAAGTATTCGTAAACTTGCAATAAACTCTTTTACGTCAAATCGGAAAAGACGTATCTACGACGGCTTAAAGTGTTTAAAATTTAATTTATTACAGGCATTAGTGATGTTGCATCAGATAAAAAAATCGAGAAAAGAGATATATTTTATAGCTGAACTAAGAACCTTGGAACTATGAATATGGTATTAATAAAATATGAATTATTTTTAACGAGGTGTCAAATTTATGATTGATTTAACAGTTTACAATTTAGTAAGTAATAATATATCTGAAAGTGATTACGTCAAGTAGGTAATTTAAATATATTTTATCATAAAATGGAGGTTAAGGGTAAAAAACTAATCCTTTTAAATTTAAATTCTGAATTTGTTATTTACATTAAAATTATCATTATTATTGCCAATTGTGAATAAAGAGTCTCTAATTGCACAAACTTATAGATAACACTATTAGTTAACTAGAAGTTAATAAATTATTATTGTAATTTTATTTTCTCACGAATGATTTCTAAAAAAATTAGATCAAAAAGATGAAAGAATAAAATACATCGTTTTAGAAACTCTTAGAATGTTTTGTAGAATTTATATTAGTTCTGCATACTTTTAAGTGGATCCTTATGGTAGACACTATATAAACAAAACCTGACTTCAACTTAGAAGTAAAAGATTCTATAAGTTAAACTGACTCTTATGAACTGTAAGGATTTCTCAAGGACAAGATTGTCGCCTCTAATATAGGAGATAACGAGTATAAAAGAGTTTACGGAAGCTAATGAAGCAGTAGAATTATCATTATTTACATTGTTATTTAAATTTATTATTAATAAATGAATTAATTTTTCCTCTGATTAATAAAGGTGAGGATATTGAGGATCGTATTATGCTTGCTTTTGATACATGCTGCTAAGTTATCTATTGCACCACATAATTCCTTCTATCACACTGCTCATTCCACTTCTCAAATGGAATTAATGGTAGTAAATGTACCTGTACTCCATCCACAAATCGTAACGCAATTCAAATAATAAATCTTGCATCTAGATGAGTGTTTGTTTCAGGAGCACATAACGACCTACCATGCTATATAAAAAAAAGAATAAACTTGAAAGTATCTGACACTTACTTAGACGCTTATATCTAATTCCAGCTAAGAATGAGGCGCCATCTCATACTTTCTCATCTAATGATTTATTAAAGGTCTTCATAAATTTACCATCCTTTAACTCCTCCAACTCTGGTGCTTCCCTTACAGCAGTTCAGGCGAGTTGGAATTTCGATATACTGATTTCTTTTTTTTTTTAGAAGTAACACCGGAAGTTCTCTTTTAGAAACTTTGAGAAAATAACTCTTCTCTTCAAGTAGGACTTTTGTCTACTCTATAGAAAAAAGCGTTGATTCCGCGATGGTTTGATATCGATTGCGATACTTTGCACTTTGTCCAAGCTGCTAGAATGTCATGTGCGTTTGTTACCGAAATTTATTAAGGCTACTCGATTCAATACAATCGGGGTTTTTGATTTAAAGACAGTACATTAACAGCCTTACTGAAAGCAACTTCAGACTCAAAAATCGATAGTTGATTTTTCTAAAGCTTCCGATACTGCTGACCACAAGGTTTCTTAACATAAGCTTCGTGAATTCAATTTATCCGATACTGCAATTTCGCGATTCGAATCCAACTTGAAAAACCGTTTTTAACAAGCGCTTAAGGATAAGGGTGAACGGTCCGATTTGGTGAGGATCGAGAGTGGAGTCTTATTCTCAACCCTCCAACCGGTTATGTAAAAGAAACAAAGAATCCTTGCCAAAATGATGTACCGAAATATGGTCACAATACGTTATGTCGACCACGGGCTGGATTGATTAAGATGGCTTGGAAAATAAAATTTGTTGTGGGCCATCAAATTTACAATCCGTTTTATAACCAAATCCCTGGATATCTTCCAGATCTCTTTGAAAACAAAATAAAAAAAAAATATTTTGGTTATCAGTTATAATTTTAAACTCGAAAGTTTGCACTGCTGAATTAAAAAATTGTGATTTTTGTAACTTTTAGCGACGTTCTTGCGCCCTAGTTTTACAACAATTAAATCTTTAAAATTTTGATCTATATTTTATATTAGTTATCTATCAGCTAAGTCTTATTTTTGTAATGATATCCGTTATTACAACCACTAGAATATATTCGCATCTATTGCTCATATTCATCGTATGATATATTATTTTAGCTTCAGCTATCTGTAATTCGTAATTTTTTTACCTACGTCATAATCGTCGTTCAAGCATATTATATTGAAATGGTAATGTCAGACATAGTTACAAAATAAAAATTGGACTGTACATGAAAATCTTACTAGGTAAACAGTTAAAAGTATAAAATTGTTGATAGATGAATGTGATCTTATAAGATATTGATTAGCTTTGCTATGGAGAAATTCAAAATCTATATCCTTTTCTAACACCAATAAGGAGGCAAAAGATAAAACAGGTCAATTGAAATGAAATTTAATAATGGGCGATGAGAGGTTTTATATTCATTTTAATAGGATATTTAATTTTAATATTTTAAGCTGTACTAAAACTTAAGATATTGCCAATTTTGCCCTGTTACGAATGGGTATATTACTATATTTATGGTCAAGATTAAAAAATTAAAAAGGTTGACTCAAACTTTCGAAATGTCATTAAACTGTAGTAAATGATGACACACAATTTGGAATTTTTGCTATCTTGGTGTATCTTTTTAATTAGAATGGTTTGGTTGACTTTCTTTTACAGGGATCGCTTTGCTAAGAACAGGCAGTGGACACTCAATGCTTTCGAAATGAAGGATCATCGACGCCATCTAGCGTATACTCGGATCCCTATGATAAGATAATCGATGACGTCACATTACTTCTAGATAGTTTTCAGA
>JAAAKG020200729.1:0-23587 GCA_010014905.2 Druon quercuslanigerum | reverse complement strand
TCCTCACACTACTCCCCTCCCTACCGAGTGAGTCACGCCTACCCCGAAAGGGAAACGGCTTAATGGTGTAATAATGTCAACCACAGTCAAAGTATAATTCTTACATGATAGAAAAATTAAACGTATCTTAACATAAATTTTGCCTAAATTTTATGATAATAAATTTTAAAATAAAAAAAATGAAATCCCTAAAAACAGGCTCTGGAAAGAAACAAGGGTAGAAAAAGGACGCCAAATAATACATTCTTACTACCATTAAATAACAAATTATAGTGGAAAGGAGTCATAAAAATTTCGCAAGAGAATGTTGTGGTATCTCTAAGATTCGCGAAATACTATTAGGGAATAATATGTCTTTTTTCATTAATAGATTTTTTATATTTGAATTATTCGTATCCCAAAGTAAAAAAATATTCTCAGTAGTAACAACAATATGAATTACGGAATTTTTAATTACAAAAATTTCTTGAAAATGCACATCTGGTGGGCCTGTCTTTATAATGGACTTTTAAAGAATTTCTGAAAATTGCATATAGGAACTGTCTATTACTATAGTATTATTAAATTTACTGCACTTTTTCATTGATATTCCTACAATAAATTTGAGATACCCAATAGTTCGGGTTTCAGATGGCGCTGTTATCAAGGTCTGAGCGGCACCTCTGCAGGCTTATTGCCCATATGAAGACAGGTCCGCCAAATGTGTATTTTCAAGAAATGTTTGTAATTGAAAATTCTGTAATTCATATTGTTATTACTATTGAAAATATTTTTTCATTGTGGAATACGAATAATCAAAATATAAAAATCTATTAATGAAAAAAATATGTTACTCGGCGAATTTTAGTGATCTCACAACATTCTCTTGCGAAATTGTTATGACTCCTTTCCACTATAATTTGTTATTTAATGGTAGTAAGAATGTATCATTGGACGGTGTTCTTCTATCCTCGTTTCTTTCGAGGGTCTGCTTTTAAGGATTAGGGAAGGTTCTCAAAGCACCTACGGCTTTGAACATTGCCCCTTCTCGCTCGATAATTAGTTTATAGAGTCATTTCTCTTTGAAAAATAAAACGATGTAGACAAAATTGAACAGCATATAAGCATTAGTTATGTTTCTCATTATAATGTAAAGAAACACATTTTTTTGATTTATCAAAATTAACGTAAATAAAACAATAACTATGGTGTTGAAGGAAAAAGTGAGAAAACAATATGCAACATTGTATTGAATGATGAGAGAATTGAACAAGTTGACAAATTCGTGTACCTTGGTAGCTTATTTACTAGGGACGGGAAGATAGGTGAGGTGTTAGATAGACACATAAACGAAGGTAAGAAGGTTGTTGGTAGAGCAGGCCCCCTTATAAAAAGCAAAAATATATCAAATAAGGCTAAAATGGCAATACATAATTCCATATTTGTACCAACTGTATTATACGGCAGCGAGAAATGGACATATCAAGAAAAGGATAAGAGTAAAATTAATGCGATCGACATGAGATTCCTGCGCATAATATGCGGGAAAACTCTGATGGACAAAGTAAGTAACGAGATACTTCTTAAAGAATGTGGTGCGGAAGAAACACTAGTTGACGCATGGGAAAGAAATCGGTTAAGATGGTTCGGGCATGTTGAGAGAATGAAGGATGAACGACTAACTAAACAAGTATATCAAGGAAAAGTAAATGGCAGCGTGCGCAGAGGCAGACCGCGGAAAGAATGGTTAGAATGTGTGAATGAGACCCTAGTTAGAAGGGACATAAAAAGCCATAGAAATGCGAGCGATTGCATGAAAAAATGCATGGACTTTAAAGAAAATAGAGGAGTATGCCAGGACAGAAAAGTGTGGCGAAAAATAGTTAATATGAAGAGTGTCAATAGAGTGAATGACGCCTGAAACAAAAGACCTTGGCTACTAATGGACCTAAGTGGGGAACCTCACATGACGACTTTGTGAGGATCTTCACTTGTGGTGATTGCTATAGAGATTGATCGGCAAGCTGGGTCGGAGCAGTGTTGCGGAATGAACGTGTTATTTAAATAAATAGCACGAGAATTCTAGATCAATCTAAAAAAAATGTATAACCCCTTCCTCACACTACTTCCCTCCCCACCGAGTGAGTCACGCCTACCTTGAAAGGGAAACGGCTTAATGGTGTAATAATAATAATAAAAATAATAATACAAAAAATAGAGACATTAAGCCATAGGCTTTCATTCTGTCAGTTAAAACTTCAGTTCTAAGACAACTCTACTTTGATTAATTAATGTATAACATTTTTAATTTGTGTCCAATTTGAAAATTTCATGAACCCTTAAAAAGTATATCAAAGGCTGACTCAATTGGATAAATCCTTCAAAAGTTAGCGTGGCTAAAACATTCAGGTAACCATACAGCCATACATACATTCACACATACAGATAGACACCGACAAAATTTTATGATTTTCGGCCTCTGTGAGTGCCGAAACGTAAATATCCGCTAAAAACTAGAGATCGCAAATTTAGACGATTACATTACACTCACATGAATGAGAATGTAAAAAATTGATTTTACCGGCAACAAGTCATGGGCCCAAAATCTAGTACTATCGAGCTTCCAAGTAAAGAATTGATCTGGAGACTAGTTTGCATTCATTGTTGACTTACATTTGTTTTGGAAGCTTTGTAAACCCATTTTCCAACCTTTCGAAACTCTGTTCAATGGTTCTCCGAATCTTAACCTTAATCCGGTTGCAAGCGGAAAGCACGAGTCTTTTTACGAGTGCTATCATTTGAGCATGCTGGCAATCGAAAGTTTAAACTAGCTCGCTTCGATCGTTACGCCGGAGAGTAACGAGAACTCGTTCGGAGATAGGAGAAACCGCAAAGGAATCATGTACGCTCTTTACTTTAGATAACATCTGGAAAAACTTTAACCAATCTGAAAAGAGTCTGCAAGAACAAAGCTAAGGTAAATAAGGAATGGTAAACGTATTTCCTGATCGTCTTTCATTTGAATTTTCTTATTTATTTTGTCAATTTTTAGGCTAGCAGCTCAAATTTATTTGGATCTACAGTAATATTAAAACGTTCTTCAATGTAAATTTTTCCTGATTGAAACTTAATCAATTTTGAATCACCGGCTGCGTAGACAAATATTTCTCCGGGTCATTAAGACGTCAAAGCAGGACAAGAAATTAAAATGGTTGGCTGTGGGCATGCTTTTGGTATAAATTATTGTTGAACACGGCTGGAAATGTACTCGTATTGGCACATATCGCGATCTTGGTCGCGTCGTTGCGGGTTTGAGTCGTTGGTAGTGTGGCGTGTAGTCGCGGGTGGATAGGTGCAAAAACACTGCGCGAAGGATGGAGAAGAAGGCCGCCAACCGCGTCAGGTAGCATCGTGCAAAAAGTTACCTCAATCGAGAATCTGCGAACGGCAGCGACACGCCAGGCTGTTCAATGTCGCCGGACATCCTTGTTTTTTCTATCCATGTGGACTATCCCAGTCTTTTGCTCCTCCTTCTCAATATCTTCCCAGAATTTCATCGGTAGTGTCAGAGTTGTAGATCAGTGTCTAATAGAAATTGAATACAATTCACAAGAAAAGAGAATAATTTTGTGAAGTACATGTATTTTTTACCTGCGCAATTTCTTCTTTGGACACATTCTGTTGATTTCGTAACGATTGGAAGTGACATCTGCTACCAAAGGTTCTACTGTGGCCATTTTTCTTCCATACTTGAACTACGGAGAAATGTTTAACGTCTAGTAGCAGTCATTCGTAACCATTTAAATGAGAATTGTCGTTTTCTTTCCTCTTTATCAGCAAGTTTACAATGGCATGTATACATACTTACATATTTCCTAGATAGAGAGATGCAAACAGAATTGCTAGATTCGAATACTTAGAAAAAATATCTCATTAAGTTTTACATCCTTCTCCAGTTTTAATTTGATTTACCTGTTTTTCAATTATAGAATGCCATGTTGACACACCATATATTAAAATTAATAATCATTGTTGCTAAAGAAATTTTGGTAGATATGAGACAGAAGTGTCTTGTGTCAATACAAAGATCGAGAGAGGGTTCCGATCAATGTTTGTTCAGGACCAACAGCCACTAGCGTTACGTGGGATCCATTAGTACGGTATTCCATTATCGCGTTTCAAAGGTCGTGATTCTCCGCACTGCATACAATTATACAACTGTAATGAACATTGCGATATGTGCAGGATGAATAAGTTTGCCTTTGCTCTTTTTTAATATATTTTTATAATGGGACGGATAACATTGAGATGAATCGTGTAATAATCGTTTGACACAAGAAAGTATATGCAGGTAGATAACAATAGGAATAAGGTGTCTATCTATTTTAAGACTGGAGTTTTAGACTCTTATTCTTCTCTATTTTCCTTTTCGTGAAGAGTTTTCATCATCCTGCTCCTCTTTTGGTCTTCTTTTAGTTTCCATCTTTAGCTCCGTGGGAACGTAGTGCCGTAATTATCCGCGTTAACTGCCGTTACTGGTAGTCAACTCGCACACAGTGCGACCCTTTGTCTCACAGTTCGTACAGTTTTGCAGCCTACCTTCGCTTTCAAACGCTCTTCTCTGCGTTGCACATTCCAACGAGAAGAAGCCGAGAGTGATAGCATGTAAGTATATCGTGATCGCGTCTCCACGTATGCTCGACGTGTTCGCTGCAACAGGTTTGCTACGATTTGATCTGGCGACTACGCCAAAGGCGCCACCATTCTTCTTACTCAGGCCTCGCAAGGGGATTGTCTTCTGGCCAAGAATAGTAATATAACGATGATCTAGATTTATCACGTACTCCGTTCCCCACATCAGTTCCCTCAGCCACGTCAACACTAAATAAATACATATTTTCATGTTGTCTAATTTTAGACCACAGTTTCAAGTTTTGCGTTTAAATAGCACCACCTAAATTACCAACATACCTTGCAGGAGTCGTTCGGCTGGTTACTAATCATGAATTCGGCACAATGCAGGAATATATAAGGTATTCATTGAATCGGATCAAGTTTAATATCGCCAAAGATAGTGTGCCAGATTGAATATGTATTAAATTGAAGGGGCGCATTTGTACTCAGATTTATGTTGCATCGAATATTCAGTCAGCGTATGTCGGACATTTGTGACTTCCGCTTAACGTTGTCCTCGACATCTGTAACGTTTTATTTACCTACTAGATAGCTACCACGCTGCAAGAGATTTGTTGATGCATAATTCTAGAACTTTACGACAATAGAGAGAAGATATCTGCAGAAGATCCTCGCAAAACGTAATAATTCGCACAGCTAACGTCCTTTGGTTATTACGCACTGTACTACGTGGTTGTTTCTTCATGATGCTATTTCACGTAAAACTCGCTTTATCTGAATCTTAACATAGAAATTTATCGCCGTTGCTTTACTTAGATTTAGAGCAGTGCTGATGGACGCAAGAAGCAAAATCCGAGACAAATATTTCCTGTTATGTTTAAAGGTTAGAAGTTCCATAAATTGAAAGCGAAAAAATCGTCAAAATTACCGAAGCTCAGATTTTAGACCGGTGAAATTGAGTTGACGTCGTATATATATTCGAGGCGCGGAAAAGCAGATTGAAAACCTTGTCATCGTTACTACTGAACTGAGATCGCGCACAAAGAGCAAGATAATCACTCGTGTTATCATCAGTTGCTTTTATCTTAACTGAAAAATAGATGGCGAAACACTTGGTTCTGAATGACAACTTTTGAATACCATTTATTAGTATTTATTAAATGACAAATTACTATCCCAGCTCGTGAAATCTGCCCCCAATATATCGAGCACTAAACCAGCTGTCGCAAAGTGTGAGTTCTAATGCAAGTTAGAAAACAGTCCATTCAATGACATGATGAAACTACGCCTGAAGATGTTTCGTCTACAATATGATATTCGGTAAACGCCTGAAATAAATTAGCGTTAAGCATATTCTGTTACTAGAAGGTGGCATGGCCTGGAGTGTAGAGACTAGAGTTGCCACTTCCGGTGTGCTTTTCGCCTTGACCACCGAACGGCAGATATCTTCCCTATGCATGTCTGTCCTGGAGGGTGATGCGGCGGGACCAACGAAACCGATGTTCACCAGCCCGTATATAGAGTAGGGTGGGGCTTCGTCCGATTCGATTAAACAATGGAACCACGCTCTGTACTCTCCGCTCGACTGGCGGTGGCAGTGGATAAATCAGGAAGACGACTGTACCCATCGTACCAGGGAATATAGAACGGCGAGGGGCGACCGGGCCCGGGGGCAGGGGGTAGAGTCAGCCGCGTTGCATCCGGCGCAACCAAGCGACCTCGATGCGTTGTGGGAGACTCCGTGACTGGAATCTTGCCTTCGTCACTACTTCCATATCATCGCATGAGCTCGCTACGCTGTCCGACGTGGATCTACTTCGTCTTCCTCGTTGCCGTTGCCTGGTCACGGTTATGCTACTTATCCCAAGACAATGTGATATATAACTAGAAGAAATACGATCCACTATGTTCAGACCTGAATAAGGCCCCGATCCAGACTGACGTATATGGAAATCATCCTGTGCATAATGTAACACCGGTCTTCTATCTTCTTCAATCAGGAAAAACATTATCTCAAATATTCTTTTTGATTTCAACGTTGAGTTCTTTCTACAGGTTTTAAGCTATACGCAATTGAAAGTGACCTATCAAAAATCAGATATAGTTGCTTTCCTCAACCTCACTTTATCATGTTTGTTTTTGATCTAGATATACTTTTTGTTATCCTCTTATGAGCCGTGTATGTCTATAAATTTCATTTCTGCATCTTTGTTACCTCCAGTTGCTTCTTTCATTAATCGCCTTTTTATGTTTCCTGTTCTCTTCTTTCTCTCTTTTTGCTTTGTCCATCCTGCGCACTTCTGCATTCGCACTCTAGTCTATTCTCATATTGTATCTAACTAAAATCGCCTATTTGTTTTTTGCTAACTACAACATTTTTATAGGAATTTAAACCCCAAAAATTTCCATATCTGTTTTGACGCGCTTCCGTTTCATGATACTTAATCCTCATAAAGAAACTACTACCAGGAATCATGTTTATTCGAGTGAATTTCTGAAGCCCTCTTCCCTTCTGCCACAATTATTGTGGAACTGTACTTCAACTTCGTTAATTTACGAGTACTCGTTAAGGTTCTCACGTTCCGTATTTCAGGGAGATTCTGATTACTTTATCATTAAAACACTAGTGGTCCTCAATCTGATGTAATTATAACGAGTACAAGATTTTTTCAGGCTAAAAGAAAATCGTTGACTTCCTTTCCTATCCAGGTTTCTTAAATGAACGTCAATTATTCGTTAATAAAGAGAAAATGGTCGGCTATACGAATTGTATATCGAATGATTTGTGAATGCGATGCAGTTGCGAAATAAGTGAGTTCTAGCATGAATTTACAATATCCGGAAACATGCCTTTGAGGCAATAAGAGCAAGCTACCTTTGTTTATTTGTATGTTCAATTAATTTTGTAGAACCAACGATTCGTGGAAATCCTTCACTCATTCATAAACCGACAAACCGTTTAATAATCACAGTTACGTGTCGATGTCAAAACTTCATTCCATGCCCACATAATCAAGAAATTATAGTGCCCAAAGAAAGCTAGATCGTCCCACGATTTACCTACGCTTTGATGATTTTTTTTATTCTGAGAGTCGCTTGAAACAAAGAGAAAATTACAAATGAAAAGAATTTTTGCTATCTTTCTGCATTTCTACAACTTTTTTATACAGAAAGATTCTTGGATTTAGATTTATTTATTCGTGGTATTTAGTTAAATTTAGATTTTTTCTAAGCAGCTAAGGTTTATTTTAGTTAGGAAATTAAAGAGGACGGTACCGTTTTTATTATAGATGGATTTCAATTTTATGGAATGTATTGGAACAGTGGAAAATCATCCAGTCTCTATTTTTCAATATCTAGTTGTATTGAGTTTAAAAAGATAATAACTTTGACCTATTCAAAAATTTTTTGTAATCAATAGGCTTTCAGTAGATAATTTTTGAATTAATAATACTAGCCATCATAATCTTTTTTGGATTTATAATAGGCATCCGCATATTTTATCTGATTAGACTGAGAACTCATCGGTGTTCTCATAAGTGTTCAAAAATCAAGAATATCCTAGCGGTTACGCGAGAGGGGAAGAAAGGGAAGAACAGCAGAGTATGTTATTTAGTTAATGAGTACATATTTTACGGTGAGGAAGACTAATCAAATCTTAATAGTGGCGCTAATGAGAAGGCGTGCAAAAAGAAGGGTAGATGAAGAGCGGTATTAAAGAGAAGAGTGGTACGAAGGAGAAGGTGGAGCAGAAGGAGTAGGAGGAGGCGGTGGAAAGAAGAGTGCACTCTCTTGCATTAGCCTTTGCGGTTTTGCGGGGTCTTTCCTCGACCGCCACCTAGCTGCATTCCAACTTTCATTCGTCTCACGTTCTCGCAACAATTATTATTATTCTCCGACGCGACTTTTGCAATTTTATCTTTCTCCTTCGAAGCAGCCTCTTTCTTCGCTCTTCTCGACCACCCGCGGAATCTGTATAATTATGAACACGTGACTTCTTTAATTTCCTGTCCAGATTCAACGCGGAGTCTCGACCAACCAATTTCCTCCCACGTCGGCCTTACAATTGGAAAACGCGACTCGCGGCTTTTCGCTCCGACTACACAGTGACCGCATCGCGCGGTTCATTCTGAATCACCTTTCTCCCTGTATTCGAATAAAATGGAGAGGACTGTATATTTTATCGGACTGGAGCTTACGTCAGCTTTACTGAATTTCCATGTCTGGTTAGCGGTATTGAAAAGCGTCCCTTCGATATTGAACAAATGCAGGTACTCTCTTGCCCCGCATTGCGGGTTTATTCAGAGAACTTTGATCAAAGCAGGCCACACGCTTCGTTCCTTTGGCCCTGATCGTGGGCTTGCTCTTGGCTCAAGCAACTATACAAACATCTTCACTTTGAGAATAGCTCATCGAAATGTATAGTTAGTTGGAAAACCTTAGCTTCCAATAAATAATTTGAATCAGGAAACAAACCATTTCTCGATTTAATTTGACTCTATTTAAAAAGCTTCAATTTGGTGTACAAATAGTGGTAAAATATTTTAATTTTTCTGAAGCACGTTTTAATTACAGGGTTGATCAAGAATGATTTTAGAAGAGTTAATTAAATGGAATTGTTTATTTTGTTTCCAGTAAGTGGGATTTCATCTGTAACACAAAATTATGCTCTAACAGTGATTCTCCCTCGTTTTAAGGCGAACAAGTTGTTTGCTTTTTCGTATTTTGTAAGTGATCTCGAAACAGGTTCCAAGTATTGAATCGTGAATTCATCGATCGTGAAGAGTTCGTCTCGATCCAACGAAGAGAATCGAGTACAAGAGAGGAACCGAACCAGAACCAGAAATCAGAACCAGTCTTGAATCCTCCTCTCCGGGAGGTAGGCATAAAGTGACCTATGACCCGAGAACCAGGGCATCGGCTGATTTCTCACGTAACAGTTAGGACGTTTCGAAGAGCACGAGAGGTCTCGTCCTGTTTTTACGTCTCGCGAGATGGACAGTCATATAAAATCACTCTCGATCCTTGAAATAAAGCGGAAAAGTTCTTGTTCCTTTTTTTGTCTTTCACTCAACGTGGAATACTACCCTAAACATCTCATGCTTCTCTAGATTATTTATGAACACCTCGCTTCTCTTTTACTATATCTGGGTTTCATTTCTATTCATATTTTTCTATTATTTTGAATGCAAAATATTGGTAAGTAACGCATCATATTATGATATTATTGAAGATTTGATCTAAGGTCGATGTTTTCTGGTTTTATGGCCCTTAATAATAAAAGAAGAAATAGTCTCTTACCGACAATATAAGGGCTTGGGTCAGCATCATGGTGTCATGATTCCTCATCTCGCTCAATCACTTCCAGAACAAGTCATTTTTCTGAAGAGAGCAATTACGAGCACATTTATGGGTGATAGATGGGAATTTAATTGGCATATTTATTTGATTCGAAATAACAACACAACAAAATTACGCTTCCAGTTTACAAATAGGTTAATTATCAAATCTAACAGCGCATTTTAGTAAAGAAACGATACAAGAAGTTTATATTTATAACACCATACATCTCCTTCCTGTTAATTTAACAAAAGGCCCTCAAGAACACTTTCTCGATATTTCACCAAATTAATTTTATATTTATATTTGCAACTGAACTTTTAGAATACAATCACACTGCACAATAAGCTCTGGTGCGCAAATTCGCAAGATAGTATGTGATAATATAATTTAAGTCCTTCCTTTTAAAGGACACGAAGCAATTTTTTGTGTCATGCTGCTGCTGTAATTATAAAAGTTGTTTTGAGAAGAACGGGGGCAAGTTTTGCAAGCGATTCTAGAGCATAAATAATGTATCCCGAGGGCTGTGGCGACACCGATCGTATGGCAAACATACGCGCGATTCGCGCGACTCGTAATCGTGCCAACTTCGTTCCAGTCGAGCGTCGCATCGAGTCGCGCGATGCAAGAGCACATTGCATGATCGCTGAATTATCGGCGGGCCACCGCAGCATAAATATGTATGCACGAGTATTCTGGATTGCGGAATGCGCGAGAAGCGTGTGCAACTGCCATACCAGTCGGGGTAAAACGACCCTTAAACTCGGCCACCCCTTGTATGTTTGGCTGACGAAGTATTGCGCACGCGTGTCTATTCCTAGTTAGTCACTTATCCTTGCTACTTCTCAGCTTTTAGAATTTAGAGGCTCGTTCTAGAGTAGGCAAACTATGGGGTGTGAGCGGTTGAAAATGAAAAAGAAGGAAAAAAAGGCGTTCCTAGTTTCACCCCTCGGCGACCTTTGTCGTCTGAAATATGCGTTTCTGCAGCAGGCGTGTCTGTAGGTGCGCGTCTGGTATCTCCTTTTCTTCCCTTTGTTCTCTTTTCCGTCCCACTCTCCCTCTTTTAACAAGTGCAACGCTCACGGTGATTAATCTCGCCGCCAGCATTCCCAAAGGATACTTAGTCCTGATCTGTAGACACTCTCCTTGACTCACGAGCATACTTTTTTCCCTTTTCCCTTAACGCTGATCTCACCTGTTCTTGTTTTCATTTTACTTTGAAACTAATATAATTTTGTTTTAATTCATAATCGATCATTAAAGCCCAGTAGAAACATAAATAAAGCAGGGAAAATATAAATTAATTTCGCTTTGGTATTCCAAGAGAAATACGTCTGGAATCTACCGAAAGTCATTTCCAATGAATGTACATGCATTGAAATTATTCAATACTAAAAAATTTAGATTTTTCCGTGGCCGTTTGATTTGTGGAAGGGACGTGCATATCAGGTTCGGTGCACCAGATGTAGAGAGAAAATCCTATTTATTTCTCACTCAAATTCAAGAGTACCATTTCCACATTTATTTTTATTTTTCCCGGGAGTCTAACTTTTGACGTACACAATTTCACTACAATAGTGAGCTCAGATATTTATCTTCATTTGACTGTTCTAAATCATTCTCAGTAGACAGGTCAGGTTATTTTCATAAAAAAATCGATAAAGAGAGTTGATAAACTTAATTTGGGAGACACAGTAAGCATAATAAAATGATTGATTTCCTTATAAAATTATAGTAAGGTGCTTTAAAGTAAACACACCTTTTTAATTTGAAGTAGATGTGGGATTTTATAGTCAGCCGAAACAAGATAACATCTCATTAACCAGATAAGTAGCAGTGTTCACCTATAATGTACTAATTTTTAATATCTTAGTATCAACCATATGCGTTATGTTCTAATCAAAATGCACTATAGCAATTTTGTTCTCCGCATATATATTTTCGACTCACATCTCCACCCTAAATATACTGCCTTTCAACTCTTAGCTAACGATACCTGCTTGCATCCACTGTTCGGCTTTCATCGGGTAATTTACAAATAACAGTGCACAAAGCTGGTTTTAATGACTTGACTTAAAAAAGGTCTATTGCGTGGTATTGATGTACATGTAGCTTGAGGGTAAACCGTATCTAATGATGGCAAATTTTGGTTCGACTCTTATGTTATGATGATTAATACTCTATCTCCAGAATAAGTGAGAATATTGCTAGTTGAAATTACTTCAATCACTTTATTAGTGTAGAAATTAAGGTAGTATGAGCTCAAAGGAATATAAAATGGTTATTTATTAAATTATGGAAGCGTAAATATATAAGTAGTAAAAAAATGACGAGAAGTATTCGAGGGAGTTTTCAAATATTACTGTTTGTTATAAAGTAAGGAGAGGGTAAAAAAGGTCTAAAAGAACGTAACTTTAAAAAAAAATGAAATTGAAGTTAGCAAGAAGAAGCGAAACCAGAAACTTTTCGGCCGCACTATCGCTTGCTAAAAAGAACATTCACTGAGTGCAAGCGATTCGTCATGAGGAAAGTTTTTAATGTTAGTGATGATAATAGTCGAGAGTGGAGAACAGTAGAATAACTTTTAAAAGATCCTTGTTGGTGGAGAGAGCAAGACGAGGGGTTGAATTAAGAGGTAGTGGTTAGGGGTTTGGGGGTGAAAGGACGAAGGGACTGGGAGGTAGATTAATGTGGAAAGATTCGTCTCATCGTTGTCGTTGAGGAGAAGTTCTTTTCTCGTGGACGTTGGACGGAGCTGAAGAGGTAAGATGTATAAAGAGGAAAAGAGAGCAAGAAAGAGATTGAATCCGCGTCCGCATTCCGAACAAACAAATGGATAACGCTGACGACCGGAAGGGGTGGGACACGACGAGCCCTCGTTTCCGAGTTCCGGCGCATTACAGATAATTAGATTGGATTCCGTTTGTCTGCCTCACTCGGCTTTGAACGACTCGTTGCAAAATGATTTCGTTGCTATTCAAGTTCGCACCATATATGTGCTCTGTTCTCCTCTTTAATCGCTTAATCTTTTACGTAAGAAAATAAGCAATTGTTTCCAGGAGAATAATGCTCTAATTTGATTTAGGCGGTTTCTAATGACAGATTTGACCAAAATTAACAGATTAATCATTTGAAAGTTTTGAGGTGAACAGTTTCAAGAATCTCAGGAACGTGTGAAAGAATAGTGAAAGCAATTTTGGCCCTTAAAAAATGTAATAGACGTTCAGCGGACAAAATTTTCATCGCCATGTCAAAAACACATTTTTCGATTGAAATAGCAGGTTACTGTTAAAAATGCATCGTTGGACAATTTATGGTTAGAAAGTAATTGTTTTTCATGCTTTGACGCCTTCAAATTATATAAGTGGCGGTTTTTAGTTATGAGTAATTGATATTTTACATTATTTGTTTATTTCATAAACCAATTTTATAAACAAATGCAAAGTTTGTCCATTTATTGAAAGAAAGTAATCGTTTTTCTTTCTGATCGTCTTTCAATTATATTCGTGGTGATTTTTCTTGGTGCAAACTTGTCATTCGATATCATTTTTTTATTTTACAAACAAATTATTTGAACAAATGCATCGTTTGACAATTTATGGTTAGAATTTAATTGTTTTTCATCATTAACACCTGCAAATTATATAAGTGATGGTATTTAGTTATGAGCAATTGTCATTCGACATTATTTGTTCATTTCAAAAACAAATGCATAGTTTCTCCAGTTATAGACAGAAAATAATAGTTTTTCTTCTTGATTGCTTTTTAATTCTATAAGTAATGATGTTTAGTTATGAAGACTTCTCGTTCGATATTATTTTTTTATTTTATATATTATCGCATAGTTTGGCCATTTATATAGAACTTGGTAATTTATTCTTCTAAAAAATCTCAAAACACTTTTAGCGATATCATTTGAAGGCAATAATGAAAGAAAGATTTCTTTCTGTCTACAAATAGCTAAGCCATGTATTCGTTTATAAAATAAACAAATAATATTGAATGACAAATCATCATCTCTAAATGTCACTACTCATATGATTTTAAGGCGGCAAGAACGTAAAATGCTTACTTTAGGTCTATAAATGCCCAAAATATGCATTCATTTATAAAATTTAACTATAATCTAAATAAATAATGTCGAGCGAGTACCCTTCAACGCTAAACGTTATTACTTTTATAATTTAAAGTCGGGTAGAAAGAAAAACGATTACTTTCTGTCAATAAATAGACAAACTATGCATTTGTTTTTAAAATAAATAAATAATATGGAATTAAAATTATTCATAACGAAACACAATCAATTGTATAATTTAAAGGCCTTAACAGTGAAAAACAATTAATTCCTCCTATAAATTGCCAAAATATGAATTTGTTTATAGAACTTGTTTGTAAAATAAACAAATAATAATGAATGACATTTTTTCATCACTAAACATCACTACTTATGTAATTTAAAGACGATTAGAAAGAAAAACGATTACTGTCTCTCTATAAATGACAATGCATTATTTTATAAATTTGATTCATAAAATGAACTAATAATATCGAATGACCAAGTTTTATCACGATCGTGTTGATAAAATCATGTCATTTTAGAGATATAGTTTGCAAGATAAATTTTGACGATGTCGATATTTTGTTAATATAATTTTTTTATGACAATTATATTCGATATCTTGTTCCTTATTTATATTCTTTAGATACATCAACATTCATTTTCATCGAAACTGGGATTAATGAAGTCATTTTTTACATATAAAAAACAATGCTTGAAAAATGTCTCATTCTTGCTCTTTGTTTCTTCATAGAACAAACGGAAAATGATAAAAAAATTTAAAATATAATTCATTTACGTCTATATAAAGCGGGTCTGCATCTTTGTAACCTGTGAAATTTTAGTGATTAATTATACTCTGGATTAAATCACCGAATCTGAATATAATTCAGAGTATTGATGTTATTTTGTTGGCCAGGGAAATTGATTATTTAATTTCTGTTGTTAGATATTGCCGATTATTGGCCAAATAATTTTCTGTAGAAACAAGAAAAAATCTGCCTCGGCCCGGATATTCAAAATATAAATTTTTTTCTCGTTTTTCCAGAAAATTATTTGACCATTATTCGGCCATATGTAACTTCAGAAATTAATTAATTAATCTGTTCGACAAAAAAACATCAATACTCTAAGTTATATTCAGATTTGTTGAATATATTCAGATAAAAATTAATCACCAAAATTGCACAGGTTACAGAGATGCAGATCCGCGTCATCCAGTGGGTATAGGAAAAACGAGAAACTATACAATATAAAAGTAAAATGACTGGTGGAAAATTCTTCTTGTGTCGTTTAAAGTTAATTTTTCTCAAATTAAAAGTCTAATAATATATTTTTGGTCTAGAAGTCATTTCTTTTAAACTAAAAATTGAGTTTGAGAGAAAGATTGCTTACGAAAATGTATTTCTACTCTTAAATACACGTTTTAAAATACATTAATAATGCTACCTGAAAAAGCTAATAAATTGTTTTCTAGAATCTAGCCGCAGTATTGAAAAATACCATAATATATTATCAATTGATGTTGTCGGTACAATATAGAATTTGGGATGGATGTACTAACTTTGATGAGTAGACTCAAATACGCTCAAATTGAGGACTATTATCGGCTGCACATTCAATAACCTCTTGAAGGAAGAACACGTGCGAAACACGTTTGTAACTAGTACAAGCCACAGTTTGACTTGCGGAGGTTAATCACTATCCGACGTATGTTAATTTCGATATTACAATTCGTATGAGCTGACCGTTGTGAATCTCGGGGATTTGTTCATCGGCTGTTAATCATCAGAATCTCGCGCTCTCACTGGCACGCGAGTTGACCTATCTCATCGAAGCTCTCTTATTCAACATCGAGAGAGATCGAAACAAGCAATGTGTGATTAATATCACGATATTAGAATATAAACATGTTTTTATGCAAGCTTAATGATGAGGAACTTTATGAGGTAGAAAAATGTCTGCTTATTTCTTTAAAGCATTTATTTCTTTTCATTGTGTATTAACCTAGAATCACTAGAATCACTATTACAATTATAAAACAAATTATGAACTGACTGAAGACAGAACTGAGAAATTTTCAGACTTACGATGGCATTCATTTAGAGTGGAGAAAATCCGAAATGAGAGGATAACATCTCGAGGATTTAATTTAGCGTGACTTTGAAATTCTCGTTTTTCACTATGCAATCTCATCTGTAAAGTAGCTCACATCAAAGGACCAAGTCTGAAATCGTCTATGTGGGAAGAAAGAAAGCTTCTGAGCGAGTATAGGGTTGAGGACGGAAAATGCTAATAGAGCACATTTCCGTTATGTCGGTTGAAACTTATTGGGTGCAGAGAAAAAAATCATGAAATTTTGATGATTTTTCTAAGTGCATACTGCATAAGCACGTATGAATAAAATTAAACGACTATGAAACGGTGTAAAATCAGATCGATTTTATTCGTTTATTAAGTTTTTGTTTCAAACACAGAGAAACCTCAAGTCTAATATTTTCTTTATTATAAATTATGAGAATATAAAAAAAGATAGAAATATTTGATGTGAGCAGCGACAAGTTCTGCCGCCACATATACTCGAAAGCGTTGAAAACGCTAAGCGAGAGTATGATTTGTCGCGCGTTCGTGCGACGACTGGTCAAGACTGCCGGAGAGAAATAATTAATGAGCCAGCCAAAAGACATAATAAGCATAATTAGAGAAAGCCCGTTTCGCATTCGCAGTGGACAAAAATGATATGTCGTGATTTCAGAGAGCCTCGCTTGGGTCGAGTGTTTCTCTCAGAGGCAGAGAAAACTGCTGGAATATGATGAGCCGCAACCGATGCTGCGATTGTGCGCTAATTACAGGCAGTTAGTAATAATTAGGGAAATTTATGTAATTGTTGTTGCCAAGATGAAAAAGTAATCCAAGAAATGTAATTTTAGGAATTATTTGCTGTTCGAGGTTTAAAATTAGTATAATTATAAATTCATACTGTTGCTTCGAGCTCAATCATGTATTTACATCGCGCTCGGTCTCTATATTTCTTCCACATTTGTGCACAGACTTTTCAAAGACTGTCACATGACAGTCAAAGCATCTATGAAATTAATTTGTTTATTGTGAATTCTCTTTTTTCAAAGCTCCTTTGGCTTTAAAGAACACGTTCTCATCACGCATATCGTGCTTCGCACTAGAGTTTGTCCCTGAAAATGTATATTATTTCCACAAATATATACTATTTAAATGGGCAATATGCATTGATATTAAAATAGACGTAATTTCATTTTATGGTTTTTATAATTTAAAAAAATGCGCATTAATTCGTGATTCTAATAAAATTTGCAGATATCATTTAAGCGAACAATTTTGTTTGATAAAAAGTTATTTTAACTTGCGTCGTTATTTCAATAAATAAATTTGTTTATTTCTAATGTATTCTTATAAGAAAAGTTTGTGGAAGTAGATTGTTTTTGTTAAACAACTTTTGACTATTTATTTTTTTCATCTCTTGTAATGTTTTTCCCAAAATTCAATTGTTTTATTTTTAACCTTATTTTTTAGGATTAAATAAAAATCTTCTCGTTCTATCCAAAAGGAATAATAAAAAATTTATTATAGATTTAAGGAATTTACAAATATTTTTGGGAGCACAAAATTTGTTCATTAATTTTTTTGTACTTTACCATGTTTTTCCAAAAAAAAAAATATTTTTAATTTTTAATTTAATTTTTCACGATTAATACAAAAACAACGAATCCTATTAAAAAATTACAAGTAACAAATATGTAATTCTTTCTTGGATGAACAATTTTTGTCTTTATTTTTTCGTTGGCTGTATCTAAAAATTGGTCTAAAATTTTTTTTCATTTGTAATATAGTGTTTTACGTCCTAGAAGGCATATTTTACATATCTCGAATCCCTATTAGTTGGGGCGTAACATCCATGATAAATAATATTCTGATTCCTAGTTTCATTCTAACCTACATCAATCTGAGAGATCCACATTTTTGAGCTTTGGGATGCGGACCATTTTCTATTTTATTACTTTAGATCTAGTTTGCTTAAGTGTATAGTTTCTCCTAGTTCTCTTACCTACTCTAAAAGTGGACATTTGAAAAACGTGTGGAGGGGGATTCAAATTTTGCTCAAACATAATAGCTTCTCTGATGAGAATGTAAAAATATAAAAAAATCCTGTAAAATTCTATGAAATCAGATGTTTCCTGGAATCGGAAATTGTAAATTCCCTAAATTATTTAAAAATGTCACACGCACACACATTCGCGCGCGGATGCACACACACATATTTGGAAATATATTTATATATCTGAGCATCTTTGAAATACTGCGAAATGGTTGGATGAAAAGATGGAATTTGGTATTTTTCATCACTTTTCGTGCATTCAAAATTTGAATTTCCGATTTTCCAGAAAAATTCAGAAAGTTGTGAGAATGTTGTAGGGTGTACAAAATTATAATGTGTACCAAAGGCCATTTAAAATCGTCAATCAAATTTTATTAGATAAATGGAGACATTAGGAAACACGTGGACATTTGACAAAAATCGGATGTGGGTTCAAATTTTACACAAATGTAATAACTTTTCTAGTTAGAATGTAAAAATCAACATTCTCCGATTAAACTGTAACATAAGCAAAATGTTTTTCAGTTGCCTTATTTACTATTGGGCGATAGTTTGTGGGAAATTACGGTTGTTATTTGGATAAAAACTTTATCGAAAAATTAAAATGTTTGGATTTTAACCAAAGCTTTCTTTCTGCCCAAATAACATTCAAAAAAATAAAAGTTATTTTTGACCTACAGGCTTGAAGGTGCAATATGTTTTCTGTTATGGTTATGGCTAATAAAAAAGGCATACACAATCATAATAAATCTCACAGACAAAAGGGTATCGTTTAAGGTTTAAAGTTACTGGAATTTTTATTTTTAGGATTTACTTCTTTATTATAGAAAAATTAAAGCAATATGGTAATTTTCAATTTAATCTTGCATCTCTATTATGTACTGTTTACTATAATATTATTTAGAGAATTTACTGTAAACATAACTAGAACCATCTATAATGTTAACAGACTTTATTTCCATATTTTCCTTAGTGGCTGAATTTAAAATACAATCAGAAAATATTTAAAATAGGATCATTAGATCTAGAAATTCTGCACAGATAGCGCAACATACAATGATAACATTCGAGCTTGTCTAGACCTATTAAATATCTAATTATACAGGTAACTTAATATTTTATTTTCTTCGGTGATATTAGGTTTTCCAGGTTTTATCGTGAAGCCTTTTATTATAAATTTAGACTCTGAATTAAAAAGCCAATACAAAAAGCCCCTTTTGGAAAGGAACTAAAACGTGTTGATTTCGGGAATTGCCGTTTATATCTCTAAACCGCACATTGACCCCGGAAAATAGGTAAAAGTTGTTAGGGTCGGGGCGAAATTCCACTAAGTGGAAAGAGTACATTGTCGGTCAGCCCGATCGATCCTTGGGGAATTCGACTCCAGCATGTCCGTAGTCTCGAGCCTCCATTTAGGCACGCATTGCCTGCCCAAAGGAAGGAAGACTATTTGAATTTATGGCACATAAACTCGCTTGCTTCGGGTTTTACAGCGCAAAGAGTCGTGACAGGCCTACAGGCGAATTTAAAGCACACCATAGCACTATAGTACCACAGTAAAAACCCCGAAGCGTTCCTTCTTCTACTTGCTACTTAAGGCTCTTAGCCTTGCCTTTCTACGTTGCTGGTTTCTTGCCCTATTTAATAAAGATAGGCTTACAGGAATTTACGGCACGGACAAATTCACGTCGTTATGCAACCAGACATTGAATGGCACCTCAGGCAAATGATGCAGTGTCTACACGTTTTACTGAAATATGTCATATGGCGCACGTATAGACCTAATGCGGCTATTTTGCGGTTTAACTTATTATTATAATTTTATTTTTATTTGTGATACGCCGCAATCAAGCTAAAACCTTATTAACTTTAAACCTCGATTACGATAAAACAAAAGGTGCTTGCATATCGTGGTTTCCCCATGATTATAGTCCAGGTAAAAAGAAATCGCTATAGGATTATTTTCCAACAAATTTTATCGTTAATAAAAATGTCGCCTTTTTTAAAATTGACAAAATTATGTTTTCGTATAATATTCTATTTTGCGCCGATTTCGAAATTAAAACAAATATCGACCTGAATAGCGATTTTTGTTAGAATTAATTTTTATAATTCATTATAAAGAAAGTAAATTTCATACATAAGGATTAGTAAGAGTCTTCGTTATTATTGAACTTAATTGGATGTATATTTATAAAAAAATTAAATATTATCATTAATATTTTAAAAATTAAATGAAATATTTGTTTTCTTTTGTAACATTTCATCTTGTCTTACTTTGTTTTTTAATTTATAAGAGGAGTTTAAGAGTGGTTAACGTTATATGAGTAAAGAAAACGTGGATAAATGTATAAACATAATTCAACACTCTCCCTGAATTTTTACATCCATGCACACAATTAATTTTTAATATTATTCTCATTCCTGCGACCTAGTTTTTGTCGCAAATATTCAAATCTTGGATTAGGTAACGCTTTCATCAATATAGTCGCTTGTTGCTCTTCGCTCTTTACATGCAGAACATCAAGGTCGCCTTTAGTATATAAATCTCGCAAGAAATGATATTTTACATCGATGTATTTGCTCCTTTGATGAAATTCCGGATTCTTTATTAATTTTAAAGCGCTGATATTATCTACAAATAATATGTAACTGATGTTCTCTATCTTACACTCACAAAATGTCTTCTTCAGCCATATGATTTCTTTTGCACCTAAATCTGCACTGACATATTCAGCTTTTGTCGTAGATAGAGCAACACATTGTTGTCGCTTAGTTTGCCATGTAATGACCGCATCCGCATATTTACATACAACACCTGATATTTATTTTCGTGCCTCTTTGTCGCCCGCATAGTCAGCATCGCTGAAGGCTTCGAAACTGCCCCCTTTCGAGTAGAATGGTCCCATATCTAACGTTCCTATCAGATAGCGCATAATGCGCTTAACAAGTTATCAATGATATTCGCTTGGTTTCTGTAAGTGTCTCGACAGTATATTTACAGCAAAACTAATATCAGATCTACTAACAGTTTGCAAAAACATCAAGTTACCAATGGCTTCTCTGTACGGAGCTTTACAGTCATTATTGCCTACATTAACTTCATTCCAATTTGTCTTGATAGGTGTAGAAAAAAAAATTGCCCCACTCATATTAAATCTTTCTAGAATACTTTCAATATATCTGCTTTGATGGATCAATATCTCACCATCTTTTAATATCGTAATTTCAACTCCAAGAAAATTCTTTACGTCTTTAGTACTAGTATTTTTGAACTCTATATTTAAATAAATAAAAAGTTGATCAATTAAAAATTACTCTGAAGCTGCTACAAGACCGTCATCTACGTATATGACAAGGAACATTCATTTGTTATTCTCTGTATAGATGCAAAAACAAGGATCTGATTTGGATTGATAATGTCCTAAACTTGAAATAAATTTGGTAAAACATTCCGTCCAACATCTCGAAGATTGTTTTATTCCGTATAAATTTTTTACCAGTTCGAACGCGCGATTCGTACCATCATGAAAACCCTCAGGTTGCCTCATGTGGATAAACTCTTCCAAATTACCGTACAAAAATGCAGTTTTTATGACAAACTGCTTAAGATGCAAGCTATTTCGCACAGCAATACTAAGCATTAATCTATCTGTATCAAATCGTGAAACAGAACTAAACGTTTCTGTGTATAATGAAATTGTAATGGTTAACATTTTGTTGGTAATAAAATCCTTCAAGAAACGTGATTCTTTGAAATACCATACGACGAGTAACATGCCGACTCCCTAGAACTATCAAAGTTCAATGAAAGAAAATTAATTGGATAACTTTCGTAGACAAGCTTAGAGCGCTGGAGTCTTAAAATTAAACATATTGTAATTCGCGAAACAAAATTATGTTAAAATCGTATGTCAATGCATACCATATTCTGGAAAGAAATTCGAAATAAACGTGATGTAAAAAAAAGTTGACATTTTACGTATCTGATTCTAATAAGGCAGGCACGCCTTAAATTGTATACATACGGACAATACAAATTTTCGTATAGCTTAAAGACAAACTAACTGAAAATTAAACTAACATCGAATCTCGAAATTTCGACGATTGACATTGAAATGCGAGTTAAAATTTGAAATGGGCTTAAAAATTGAAATGGACACAATTAATTGAAAAATACACCAAGAAAGATATATGACACGTAGTATATATTTAAATTCATTACAGCGCGCCTCATTTGTTCCGAAAAAATTGACAAAATGTTGATTTTGAGAACAAAATATCGAATGTAATATAAAATATAGACAATAAAATTCGCATATTTGTGGTATAAAATGCCAAATGACGCTTTTTCTTGACACAGAATTTTAAAACTCATTTTGATTGTTTCTTAATTGAAAATTATTATAAAGATCTTCAAATTGAAATTAGTAAGTTCTAAAAGGTCTGGCATATCGACCTTACGAATCGGATTCAGATGATCTTTTCTGAAGACATCTGTTATTGTATTTAAAAATATACGAATTGAAATATGATTTTTCTCGAACTGACATTTGAGCGAATAGGCTTCTGGCAAGTGTAACGTAGAAGTAACTTTATTATTAAAATTGAAATTTAGAAAATATATAAATCACTATTTTTGAACATCTTTCTGGCTGGAACTCATCTAGAATCGGAAACTCATGATGTTTTATAAAATTGGATGAAAATTACGACGGTACTGAAATGGAATTGACCTGAGCATAGAACCTCGTAATAAAATGTGTTTTGAAATTATCATGTTTCTCAAATTATTTTCGAAAAAATAAAATTTTTAAAAGGTATTATTTGAATCACCGTTGAAATATTTTTATCATTAACCAAATGGAATTTTTGGTTTGAAACGTTTTTTTGGACGGCTGTTCTAAATTCAATTTATCTAGAATCGGCGACTTATGAAATGTCATAAAATTGTGAAAAAATAAAAAATGGAATTCTTTGCATGGATGACGGGTTTTTGAAACGCCGGTGATGATCCAACAGCACTCGGCTTCCAGCAGGGCAGTAGTTTGTCCTAACAGCGGGGTTGATTGGAGCATACAAGTTCATAAGAAAATTAGCCAATTCATATATTGATAGCTGCTGGTGTATGAAATTCCAGAGAAGCTGTAATTATAACCTTTGAAAATGGAAATTTTTGATTTAATACTATGAAAGACATCTCACTTCAAATTTCCTTGGAACTAAAAATAACAGTTTCGAATTAACATAATTTGTCCGAAGTTTGTAAGAATTTTTGATTGATGCTCTGAAAGGCATTTTACTCAAAGTATCCTTAAAACAAGAAATTATCTTTTTTTTAATTAATATAATTTATTCGAGATTTTCTTTCATAGAAGAAATTTATTTAATCTTAGTTGAAATTGAAATAATGTCTGTTTTCGACAGATGAAAAGTAGATAACT
>JAAAKG020200718.1:0-23588 GCA_010014905.2 Druon quercuslanigerum | reverse complement strand
TTTATATTGTCACTACCTGTTTTTAAATATATAGTGTTAGCTTCATGTGAATATAGATGTATTATCAAAAAAAAAAAAAAAATAAATATATATATATATATATATATATATATATATGCGCTTCGTCAACACCAACAACACCCTTCTCTATTGTATCCTAACGTTATCCTTTCTCTTCTTGTGCTAAAGGTGATCCTGGACCTTCCAAAACTGACCAAAAACCTAAATCTGAAGTGCGATGCACCTTTTGTTTTTCGTTAATAGGAAAAGGAATATCTCATAAGTGCAGTTTGTCAACCCGAATAGATAATTTCATCAAATTTGTAGAAGAATCACTGCCTAAATCAAAAGATCACGTAACTTTGACATTAATAAAAGAAAAAGTGATTGAAGAGAAGAAATTTGGAAAAAATGTGAGCGTGGCGCTATCTCTACTTAAAGGTGGCTTAAACATGAATATTAATTTAAAACCTCAAACTGAATCTACAAAAAAGCCCTTAATCACGGCAAATGATGTTAAGAACTTACAGGCTCAATTTCATTTAAGTCAAAAGTTAACTGAGATTATGGAACCGAATTTGAGCATTAAACTAAGAGCTGCAAGCCTGGATAGATTTTTTACTGCTGAGAATTTCAGTTTTTCTTATGTCAAGGCTGGTAAAAGGTCATCAACGGATGAAATTATTGTTTTTTGCTCAAATCTCGAAGATGTAATTTCTTATGTAATTGAAAAGCGAGAAGCTGGTCGAGTTCATTTTAAATTTGGCCTTGATGGTGGAGATGGCTTTTTGAAGCTGCACGTAAAAAAAATTCACCTTGGTTGGTGTAAACACATCTACTTGACCAATTCTACTTGAGACATTAATATTAGCTGACAATAAGAAAAAAAATTGTAGAATGAAGAAAATAATTATATCAGTAGAATTACTTCGTGTAATTATTTCCATTCAATTAGTTACTTGTATGTAATAGAAATAATTTATTGGCGTAAATAAATATTTTCTCAAGACGAGTAAATGAAAGTATCAACTACTCTTTTTTGAATTAAATACATGTAAATACTTGTTTGAAGTTTTGTTTTACTTAATACAATATAAAACTTCTTGGTTCTAGAAATTCTTGGTTCTTGTACTTCAGCAAGTACAGTGACTCCTTCATGCAAGTAATTGTTTGTTTACATCACAATCATAAATTCTTGGGATAAGAAAATTATATACTAAAACTGATTGTACATTTACTCAGTTTAAGAAAACTTACGCTTGTTCGAAACAAATACTCTTAATCATTTATTTTCTTGGACCAATCTCATATGGTATGGTCCGTACCTAAGATGATTTGATCCAAGCATTTCTTTTTTTACGTGTGTGCTTATCCATAAAGTCTACAGACGAGTCTGCAAAATTGGAAGGTACACGTAAAAAATATGGATAAGTAAGCACAAAGCGGTTTAAAGATTCAGGAGTTAAGAAGCTTTTCATCCTCGGACTTGGGAAGAACTGTCAGGAAAACTTTGACAACGTATTCAAATTATGGTCCAAAATTGACATTAATCGTTTTGGTGAAATTATCGCAGTTGACTGGAAAATGGGTAATATTCTGGCTGGCATCATGTCATACAGCAGTCTTTATCCATGCACATGGTGTTATGTCAAAAAGACTACACTTAACCACGTTGGTTCTTTGAGAACTGTATACAGTATTCAGAAAAGTTTTGAGGAATGGGAAGAAGCAGGTTCATTTCAGTCACAAGCTAAGATTTACAAAAACTGCATCCATCCACTGATCATAACGAGCAGTGAAGAATAAATAAAGAAAAAAAGAAAGAAAAAATAAAGCACTGTTAGACATAATTTCGCCTCCTGAACTCCATTTAATGTTAGGTGTCGTTAACACTCTTGTCACTCACATGCTATCTGAATTTGAAGAAGTATCTTTAATGTGGGTAAGAGCTTGCCATGTGGAGAGGCAAGCAGTTCACGGTAATCCTGCATTTAACGGAAATGGGTGCAAAAAATTATTGGATCGAATATAGATATTTTGCGAACAAAAAGCAGACTGCATTGCTTAAAGTATGTTCAAGCCTTCGATAATTTCCAGAAAGTGGTGAAAGCTTGTTCTGGTAAACATTTAAATTCTAAATTCAAAGCATGTATTTTGGCTTTCAAAAAAAGCTACTTAGATTTGAATATCGCCGTAACTCCTAAAATTCACGCAGTCTTCTACCACCTAGCCGAATTTTGTGACCAGAAGCAAAAGGGATTGGGATTTTTCAGTAAACAGGCAATGGAGTCTATTCACTTTGAATTTTAAAAAATCTGGAAAAAGTTTAAAGTTTGTAAATCTCATCTAGATTATTGTACTAGATTATTGAGAGCCTTGTGCGAATTTAATAGTGTTCATCTGTGAATATCTTTTAAAAATGTTGCAAATAGTTCACATTGTGAAATTCTATTATCTCTCACTCGTCTTGTTCATGACAGTATCAATAAATTATTAATATATACAGTAGCATTAAATTATTTATAAGTTTTCCCTAATTGATGCATTTAAACCTTTATTTCCAACGATTTGCTTTTCCAAGCATGAGAGTTAAAGAAAATAGTGAAAAGTGCTAATGCAATATATAAAATAAAATTATAATAAAAAATGCGATAAAATAATGTTCTACAAAAAGTAGTCTGCTATAAGAGACTATAACTTCTGTTTTATAAAAGCAAGAATCAATTATTTTTTAGTTTTAAAGATAATTTAATCTTCTTCAAGTCATAAATTTTGAACTATTTACGCTAGCACATTCTTTTTTTTTAATTCTTCAAAAATTTTTGCACTTTCTTTTTACATTCAAAGGGTTTTAGTAGAGAAAACGTTACTTATTACTTGTTCCTTTAAAAAAAAATCACATAAATTAATTAAAAAATAACAAATATCGAGTTGCTTTAAAAGGCGGTCAAACGATTTTTTCATATTCGGTAAAGATACACAGGTGGCATCCTCAAAACATAATTTCTGGGGTTCAAACTTTAGCCTACTCATTTAAGTGAAACTTGGTTTTGAGAAGGCGCTTGTTTGATATTTCTTGAATTTTACTGGAATTCGTTTTTTTTGGTAAAAAATTAATTATTTTGGCTCAACAATTCATCTTTTATAGTACAAATTAATTATTTGTTTAAAATTTAAATTTTAGATGAGAATTCTTGAATTTGGTTGAAAAATCGTTTTTTTCGGTAAAAAATTATTTTTTTTTAAATTAATCTTTTTGGATTATTAGCCAAAAGTTTAAAGTGAAACCTCTTTTCTTTAAATTAATAAAAAAGTTTTTTTTTCTAAAAAATTGAATTTTTTGGTTGAGCATTCTTGAATTCTAATGAAAATTTGTCTTTGTTTGCAGTAAATGAATGTTTTTGTTTAGAAAATAATTTTTTTTGGTAGTGAATAGAACATTCATTTTTTTTTATTAAAAAATTATTCTTTTGGTTAAAAAATTAACAAATTGGGTTTAAAGGTACACTTCTTTTTTTTAATTTAAAAATATTTGGTTTTTTTCTTTCTTGAAAATTCAACTTTTTCGTTGATAATTCTTGAATTTTATTGAAATTCGTCTTTTTTGGTAGAAAATTAATCATTTTGGTTCAAAAATTAATCATATATAGTACTTTTATAGTTTAAAATTTAAATTTTTGAGAAGAATTCTTGAATTTTGTTGAAAACACTTTTTTTCGGTAGAAAATTAATTTTTTTTTAAACTAACAAATTAAGTTAAAAGTTAAACCACTTTTCTTTGAATTAAGAAAAACAGTTTTCTTTCTTTCTAAAAAAATTAACTTTTTGGTTGAGTTTCCTTGAATTTTAATGGATTTTTGTCTTTGTAATAAATTGATGTTTTTGTTTAAAAAATTAATCTTTTTTGGTAGTAAATTAATTTTCTGTTTAAGAATTCGTCTTTTTTAGCTGAAAATTCTTGAATTTCGTGGAAAAATCGTTGTTTGGTAGAAAATCATTTTGATGGTTCAAAAATTCATCTTTTACAGTACTAAATTAATTCTTTGTTTAAAATTTAAATTTTGGATGAAAATTCTTGAATTTTATTGAAAAATTGTAAATTTCGGTGAAAAATTAATTTTTTTGTTTAAAAATTCATCTTTTTGGTTAAAAAATTAACAAATTGGGTTCAAAGTTTTTCGTGGAGTATTCTTGAATTTTAATTAAAATTTGTTTTTGTTAGTAGTGAATTAATGTTTTTGTTTAGAAAATTAATCTTTTCTGGTAGTAAATTAATTTTTTTGTTCAAAAATTCATCTTTTATAGTACTAATTTGTTGCCTAAGTTCCATCTACATTGAATGTAAACAAATTAGATTTATGAAAAAATGACACAAATTGTATTAAAATGTTTAATAATAATTTTTATTTTAATAGAATTCCCATTTTTAATGATAAAAATAAGACAGTAAAAATACTTCTGTTTCAATACTAATACATATCATGAATGGTAATAATATAAATTTATTAAAATAATATAAATTTTTTAGAATGGTCCATTTTCAACACAAAATGAAATAATTAAGTTTACATTTAAAAAGTTAATTTTACTACAAAAAAGAATTTTCAAGCTAAAAAGACGAAACTTCTAGAAAACATTTCAATTTTTATTCAAAAATTTAATTTTTAACCAGACAATTAAATTTTCAAATAACTAGTTGAATTTATAATCTAAAAAAGGTATATTTTTAGATAAAATTTAATAGTTCAATTTGCATTTAAAAATTAATTTTTAGTGCAAAAACTTATTTTCTACCAAATCGTTGACAAATTTTCTAGAAAACATTTGAATTTCAAACAAAAAATGTAAAAAAAATAATATAATTAAAAAAATATATTTTGAAGTTAAAGTACATAGTTCAATTTTCAACCAATTATTTTAATTTTTAACATAAAAAGGTGTGTTTTTAACAAAAAATGTAATACATGATATCTTAGCAAAAAGAAGAACTAAAAAGAAACTAAAAAAGATCAATTTTCGAACAAATGCAAGAATTGAATTTGCAGTTAAAAAACTAATTTTTAACAAAAATGAATTATTAAGCAGTTTCATATGCGATGATGAATCATGATAAAAAAATTAATTTTCTAAATAAATCTCGAAATTCAACTAAAAAGATTAATTTTTATTAAAAAATGTAATTTGTTAACAAAGAAGGGTACATTATTAACCGAAAATAAAATAGTTAAATTAGCAGTTCCAAAAATTTTTTTTCAACCAAGGAAAAAACATATGAATTTTCAGCTAAAGAAATGGATCTTCAACTAATAAAATAAATATTTAACAAAGTAGTTTAACTTTTAACCAAGTGGTTGGATTCTCGATCGAGAAGGATAATTTAAAAAAACGATTTTTCCATTTAAAAGTTACTTGTAGAATTGTTAAATAAAAACTATAAATTTTCGGTTGAAAATTGATAACCTAATTTTTCAGTTAAGAAAATTAATTTTTTCCCCAAAAATTAAAAATCTCTACACAAAAAATTCGCATATGTGAAAAATTAATTTTTTGTCGGAAATTCATCTTTTTAGTTCCGAATTAATCTTTCTTGGTTGGAAAATTATTTTTTTGGGACTAAAATTAAAATCTTTTCTAAAACGTATGCGGCTTTATAGTTCGAAAAATCGACTTGTTTATTTAAATTTTATCTTTTTGGAGAAGAATACAACTGCTCGGTTGTAAATTTAACGATTTTTTTGAAAATTCGTCATATTCTTTTGTATATTGATAATTATAATTTGAAAATTCAACCAATAAATTTTCGATTGAAATATCGTCTTAGTTGAAAATTCGCTTGTTCAGATCAAAATTAATTTTTTAAGCTGTAAATTTAACAATTCTTTTTTTGGTTATAAATTGATAGTTTTTAGTGTGCAATGTATCCATTTCGTGTCATATTTTGATGAAAATTAAGTATTTTGCTAAAAACTCAAATTTTCCGGTTTAGAAAATTTACGTTTTTTAGATTAAAATTTACCTTTTTTAGTTAAAAATAGAAGCCATTGTTTCAAAATTTTATATATTTTGTTGATAATTCATATTTTCTGGTAAAAAATTCATCTTCTTGGTTACAAAATCAATTTTTTATTGAAAATTCGACTATTTTGAGAACAATACGTACTTATTTATAGAATTCACCTAACTAACCTAACTTCTTCTTATTTTTCTTGAAAATTTATTTTTTAACTGAAAATTTAACTATTTCATTTTTGGTTTAAAACTTCCCTTCCTTTAGTTAAAAATGCAACTATTTTGTTGAAAATTGACGCATTTTGTTAAAAAATCCTTTTTTTTTGATTAATTTAAATTTCTTTAAAATAAAAAATTAAACTTAATTTTGTTGAAATATCAAAAATTAAAGTTTTTTAAAAGATTTTTTTTTGTATTGTAAATTATTTTTTTAACGACAATTTAATGATTCCATTTTTTCTTGAAAATTTAACTTTTTTATTTAATAATTCAACTTTTTGGTTACTGACTTATAAATTTTGTTAAGAATTTGTCTTGTTTAATAGGAAAGTAATCTTTTTGGTTAAAAATGTATTTCTTTGGTTACAAATTTAAATATTTGGTTAAAAAGGCCATTATTTTGTGGAAGGCTTCTGTCTTTAGCTTGAAAATTAAACAATTTGGATGATATTTTTTTTCTTTATTGAATAAAAAATCTTCCTTGATCGAAAATTCAACTTTTTTTTGTAATTGCGTCTTTTTGATTTAAAAATTCATTTGTTTCTGGTAGAAATTAATTATTTTTTTGGGTAAAAATGCAAAAATGAAATAAAAATCTTCTCTCAGTGTAAGTATCAAAACAATTACATTTTTTGCTCAAAACTAATTTTTTGGGTTGAAAATTCAACCAATTGGTAAAAAAAATCAAGTATTTTAATGAAGATTTAATTATTTTGTTAAAAATTCAACTGTTTTGTAGAAAAATCCTCTTTTAAACTTGAAATTTAAACATTAAGGATGCATTCTTTTTTATTTATTAAAAAAAAAATTTCTTCAATTTATACAATTCTTGAAAATAAAACCAAGATTCTAACTATAAAATTTAAAAACCCAGCATAAAATGTTTGTATTGAAATTTGAAAAAAGATCAAAGTTGTTCTAAAAATGAAAGGATTTTTTTTTTGAAAAAAATAAACAAGAAGAAAGAAAAATAAGAATGTATCCAACCAAATCCCCCTCCTTCTCTTTTTTCCCTTTCTCCTTTTCTTATGTTTATTATTATCAAATCACTATGTAAAAGTATTTTTAAAACATAATCACCAACATTTCGGCACTTATAGGGCACCCTTAGCAAGGCAAAAAAACTGAAATAAAAAAAAAATATTCGTGCAGGCACGAACAGCAACGAAACTACGATGCTCTCTTCCTGACACCTGAGAATCAAATGCGGATCAAAATGAGAACCGATTACAATATTTCTGGTATGTTCGCGATGGATTTGGATTTTAATCCTCATTTGATTCTCAAATGCCAGGAAGAGAGCATCGGAGTTTCGTTGCTGTTCGTGCCTGCTCGAAAATTTTTTATTTTTTTATTTTTCATTTGTTTGCCTGGTTAAGGCTGTATAAATGTTTTTATTGTGATTTGACAATAATGAATATAAAAATGATAAAAGAAATAAAAAAAATGAGAAGGAAGGAGATGTGGTTGGTTGCCTTCTCATTTTTCTGTCCCCTTTCTTATTTTTGTCCAAAAAACAATTTTTTTAAAGAGTTTCTTTTTTTTAAATTAAATATTATACTGCTCCTGAAAAACAAAAATGGTTTTTTTGATAAACAATTATCACAATGGACAAGTTGAGTCTTTCTTTTTGATGCAGCCTCAGCCTCAATGAGCGTCAGCATTTCGGCCGCTCTTTGTTCAGATATTATGATATAAAGATGAAAGGGTCGGCGAGATATGACATGACCTGTGCAACCCCCTCACACCCCTTCAACCTATTTTTTATTGAAAAAGATCCGGAAACTATATTGAATAAAGAAAGCGCTAATCTTGTCTAGAACGTGCTCAGTTTGTCAGAAATCGTCTTAAAATCCTGGACCAATCTGTGAGAACCAATCATTCTGTTTCATTCCTTCTTTTTGACTATGGCCGAATGTCTTTGAGATTTAATAGAATTACAAAAAGGGAAACATTTCCTACCGTCATCCTTATTCTTTATCGGCCTGTCTTAATTTCCCGGAGCTGTTTTTAACGATTTCAAAAGCCACTAACCATATTGTCCACGGTTTAGTATCCTCGTTGTAAGGGCGACTTTTCTTTAGGATTTTAGGGTCATTCAACTGTATAAATATTAAATATAAGAGTTTTGGTTTATAGAATACAGACATGATAAAGTTGTAACTAATTTCTAAATTATAATTAAATTAAATTTTTTAAATTAAAAGTTAACATAACAGATTTTTTTAATTACAAAAAACCGAGGGGGACACAAATTCTAAAAATGATATCCAGAGAAGGAGGGTTATATCGGATTATATCAGATTAATGGATTACCTCCGTGTACAGAATTTTTGACAACATTGTTCAATTATCAATAAAATAGATGAATTTTTAACTAAATAGTGAACTTTTCAAATAAAAAGATTAATTTTATATTGAAAAAGACCAATTTTTAACAAGCGAATAAGTGTTTAACAAATTAATGAATTTTCGACAGCAAAGCTGAATTTTAAACTTAAAAAGTTAAAATTTTAACCAAACAGATAAATTTTAATCTATACTGAAACAAATGGTTAGTTGAGCCAACTATTTAGTTAGTAAGATATGATACTGCCCCTTTTTTAGTCGATACTGCTATTTTATTAGTTGGTACAACAATTCGATTAGTTGCAGCGCCTATTCAGTCAGTAACCGCAACTAATTAAATGGTTGACCCAACTAACTAAATAGCAGTGCCATACCTTACAAACTGAATAGTTGACCCAACTAACCATTTTTTTTAGTGTATAATGAAGAAGCTTAAAAAAATACTTTTCAACAAAATTGTAAAATTTTCTACAAAGCAGATTAATTTTTAAGTAAAACAAATAATTTAAATTTTCTGCCAAAAAGGACAATTTTGAACAAAAAGGTTTTTTTCAACAAATAAGCTAACTGTCAACCAAATGGTTGAATTTTCTAATAAGTTGAATGTTTAACAAGAATAAAATGTATATTTTCCTAAAATTATTGTATTTACGACAAGGTAGATTAATATTTAACTTAATAATTGAATTTTGCACCAAGGAAATATTTTCAAACAAAAAGATTTATTTTTAATGATTTTGATTATTTTTTAACCAAATAATTTAATTTATAAGGAAGAACATTTTTCACTCAGAAGAATAATTTTTTTACCAAAAAAGTCATTTTTCAATTAAAAACATAAAAGAAGATTTCCCATCCAAAAAGGACACATTTGACCAAAAAGTTTTTTTTCTAACAACAAAATATTTTCAACCAAGAAGATTAATTTTTTACGAATTTAATTATTTTTTAACCAAACAATTCATTCATAACAAAAAAACAACATTTTTAACTCAAAAGAATAATTTTCTTACCAAAAAGATAATTTTTTAACTAAAAACATAAATTTTTAACTTAATCGAAGGAAATTCAAACTAAAACACGACTTTTTAACAAATGAATAAATATTTAACAAAATAATGAATATTCAACAGCGTAGTTGAACTTTAGACCTAAAAAGATACATTTTTCGCCAAATAGTTGTATTTTATTAAAAAAAGATCATTATTTTACCAAAAACGGGATAATTAAATTTTCAGTCGAAAATAAATATTCAACCACGAGTTTTAATTAGTCAACAATGATTTTTAAAAACAATAGTTAAAATTTCAACCAAAAAGATAACTTTTAATCTATAATGAAGAAGTTTCACAACAAAAAAAATATTTTTTTAACAAAAATGTAAAATTTTCTACAAAGCAGATTAATTTTTAACCAAAAGAGATAAATTATTATTGAAACAGACGAACTTCCAACAAAACATTTAACTTTTCTGCCAAAAAGGATATTTTTGACCAAAAAGTTTTTTATTACAACAAAAACGTTAACTATCAACCAAATAGTTGAATTTTCTGACAAGTTGAATTTTTAAAAAACAAAAAAATGGATTTTTACCCAAAATCGTTGTTTTTTCTACGAATTTTGAACCGAAGAAATATTTGTAACCAAGAAGATTAATTTTTTATGAATTTTATTATTTTTTATCAAATAATTGAATTTATAAAAAACAACATTTTTAACTCAGAAGATTAATTTTTTTACCAAAAAAGATAATTTTTAACTGAAAACATAAAAGAACATTTTCCACCCAAAAAGGACAATTTTGACCAAAAAGTTTTTTTTCCAACAAAAAAGTTAACTGTCAACCAAATAGTTAAATTTTTTAACAAGTTGAATTTTTAACAAAAAAGATTGGATTTTTTACCAAAATCATTGTATTTTCTACGAAGAAGATTAATTTTTAACTAAATAATTGAATTTTGCACCGAAAAAATATTTGTAACCAAAAATATTAATTATTTACAAATTTGATTATTTAAAAAAAATTAAATTCATAACAAAAAAACATTTTTATCTCAGAAGAATAATTCTTTTTACCAAAAAACATCATTTTTCAACTAAAAAGCATAAATTTTTAACTTAAATGCAGAAACTTCAAACCAAAAAATTAATTTTTTAACAAAATATTGAATTTTTAACAGCGTAGTTGAATTTTAAACTTAAGAAGATACATTTTCCGCCAAATAGTTGTATTTTATGAAAGAAGATAATTATTTTACCAAAAACAATGATTTTTCAAAACAATTGTTAAAATTTCAACCAAAAAGATAAATTTTAATCTATAATGAAGAAGCTTATAAAAAAAAATTTTAACAAAATTGTAAAATTTTCTACAAAGCAGATTAATTTTTAATCAAAAGAGATGAATTATTATTAAAACAGACGAACTTCCAACAAAACATTCAACTTTTCTGCCAAAAAGGATAATTTTGAACTAAAACTTTTTTTTTTAACAAAAAAGTTAACTGTCAACCAAATAGTTCAATTTTCTAACAATTTGAATTTTTAACAAACAAAAAAATTGGGTTTTTCCCAAAATCGTCGTATTTTCTACAAAGTAAATGAATTTTTAAGTAAATAATCGATTTTTGAACCGAAGAAATATTTTCATCCAAGAAGATTAATTTTTTACGAATTTTATTATTTTTTAACCAAATAATTGAATTGATAACAAACAAACAAAATTTTTACCTTAAAAGATTAATTTTTTTACCAAAAAAGATTATTTTTCAACTAAGAACATAGATTTTTAACTATAATAAAGAAACTTCAAACCAAAAAATGAGTTTTTAACAAATTAGTAAAATTTCGTACAAAGCTTAACTTATCTACCAAAAATGACCTGATAAAATTTTTAAATTTTCGAAATAATAGATGAACTTTTACCCACAAAGTGAAATTTCTAAACAAGAAGAAAAAATTGTTATTGAAAAAGACAAATTTCTAACAAAAACATAAATTTTTAACAAAATAATGAATTTTCAACAGCGTAGTTGAATTTTAAACTTAAAAAGATACATTTTCGACCAAGCTTTTGTATTTTATGAAAAAAGATAATTATTTCACTAAAAACGGGATAATGAAAATTTCAGTGAGTTCTCAAAAAATAGTTAAATTTTCAGTCAAAAAGATAAATTTTATCCTATAATTAAGAAGCTTCAAACAAAAAAAACAGACTTGTTAACAAAATTAAAATTTTAACCAAAAGAGCTGAATTCTCATTGAAAAAGACGAAATTTCTGCCAAAAAGGACAATTTTGAACAAAAAGGCTTTTTTCGACAAAAAAGTTAATTGTCAACCAAATAGTGAAATTTTCTAGCAAGTTGAATTTTCAGCACAATGAAAATGGATTTTTCCCAAAATTGTTTTTACGAAGTAGATTAATATTTAACTTAATATTTGAATTTTGAGCCAAAGAAATATTTTTAACCAAAAATATTTATTTTTAATGCTTTTAATTATTTTTAAACCAAATAATTGAATTTATAACAAACAAACAACATTTTTAACCAAAAAGATTAATTTTTTCCACCAAAGAAGATCATTTTTCAAAAAAAATCTATATTTTGTTTTCAATCAAGCAGTTGAATTTTTGAATAAAAATAAGATCAATTTTCAATTAAAGATACCATGCTTACACTTTCAATTAAAAAAATTAATTTTTTGCAAGAAAAATACAATCATCAACAAAATAACAAATTTCAAATAAATAAAAAATTTCAGTTGAGGATTAATTTTTAACTAAAATAAAGAATCTTAAACTGAAATGGTTAAATCTAAAGTTGCAAAATAAATTCTTAACTAAAGAACAACGATTTTTTACAAAATACTTAAATTTTTAACCAAGAAGATAAAATTTTAGATAAAATAAAGAAATTTTTAAATTTTTAAAATGACTTTTTAACCAAATTGTGATTTTTTTTAAAGGAGATTACTTTTTAATTAAAAGAGATGAATTTTCAATTGAAGAAGACGAATTTTCTACAAAAACTTAAAAAAGTAGTTCAACTCTCAACCAAGTAGTTGAATTTTCTACTAAAAAGGATACAATTATAACTAAAAGTGGAATACTTTAGTTCTAAATTTAAAAACTTAATTTTAAACAAAAAAACTAATTTTCAACAATATAGTTCAATTTTTGAATCAAAAAATATAAAGTTGAATAATTTTGCACTAAAGATTTGAATTTTTAAACAACTAGTAGAATATTCAGATAAAAAATACAATAAAAAATTTATTATTTAAATGTTCAGTAAAGAAAAAATCAATTTCCAACAACAACAAACAAAAGGAATTTTTAACAGAATAGTTATATTTTTAACCAAATTATTTTTAAGTAAAATAAGGTATCTTTAATCAGAAAAAAAAATATTTACCAAAGTAGTTCAACTTTCAAACAAGCAGTTGCATTTTCATCTGAAAAAATAAATTTTTATTTAAAAGTGGAGTACTTTAGTTTTTATTTTAAAAATTTAATTTCGAACCTAATAAACGAATTTCCAACAATATAGTTAAATTTTCAACCAAAACTAACTTGTGAACAAAATTGTTTACTTTCCTATAAGGCAGAATAATTTTTAACCAGATTGAAATTTTCGAGAAAAAAATGAATTTTCAATAAAGAAGATTTATTTTTTATTAAAAAAACGCAAATTTGATTTAAAAAATTGAATTGAAAAACTTGAAATTGTGCTGTTTCAAACAATATTTACAAAATTTCAAGAATGAACAATAATTACAAATGAAGAGTTGAAAATTCAACTATTTGATATCAAAAAGTGAAAAATTTTATAACTCAGTAAGCAAATAATTTATTTCATTTGTAAGGGTTAAATTGATTGAATTCCTAATTTTCATGTTAAACACTACATTTTCTATGTCTGAGATCTAAAGAACTTAATACAAACCAGACGTTTTTAAGTAAAAATAAATATTTTTTCAAACATTTTTTTCTTTGCAAAATGATAATTTCGGGATAATCACCCATTAATAGAATTTATATTGACCCTTGATGGTATAAGATTACCTAATGAGGATAGTGGTTTACTATCTATATCTGAAACTACTATAAGATAAAGGCGTACCCAAAGAACAACCGGATATTTGTTTATAAAATTTGTTCATGAAAGAGAACAGGACCACTAAAAACAAATCTAGTGGCTAAAAACATTTCATTTTTTAATTTTATGAAGCTATGATTTTAAGAGAATTTGTCTTTAATGCAATCTAAAGCAAAATCTACTGGGATGCTACCAAACATATAGGCACAACGTCTAAGGAAATTACTGAATGGGTTTTACGTTTTACGTTTCTTTTTTAGAATATCTTTAATTTCCCAACTATATTTTATAAACAAAATAGTGTTTATAGAAACTAGTTATAATATATTTTAAATATATTTAGATAAATTAAAAGTTAGAGAAACAACTGCAGAAACAATTAGTCTCCAAGATAAATTTTGTTTCTGAATCTTTGACAGAGCATTAGCATAATCAAGAAAAACTAAGGAAATAATTGGATGGGTTTTAGGATCATTGATGTTTGTAAAAATATCTTTATGTTCCAAACTATTTTTTATAAACAAGCTAGTCTTCATAGAAACTGGCTTTAAAATATTTCAAATATATTTAGATAAATTGAAAGTAAGAGAAGCAACTGCAGAAACAATTAGTCTCCAAGATAAATTTTGTTTGTGGATCTTTGGGAGAGCATTAGCTTTTGCCACAAAACTATGCTCAACTGCGAATTGATAATTATTTAAATTTTATTTTTTCACCCAATAGTCATATTATTTTATTTATTTTTAGTTGTAACAATAATTGTTTTTATGTTTTCATACAGAATATTATTCCTAAGAATATCTTCAACTTTTTTTTATAGTTACCTCTAGTGGCTACAAGAGTTAAATCATCCTTATCAAATTTACAAAAAATCAAATCTTTATGATCTTCAGGATGATAAATTAAAATTTTAAATATTTTTCATTGTTTTTTATACCATCCTCAATATTGAAAAACAGTGTATGCAGTATAAAAAAACAGTTTAAGTTCTATAAGGAGTTCTCGGAAATCTTAAAAAAATTTTATCAAATCTTTGCAAATCTTGAAAGGCCTTTGTGAGATCTTATGAAATTCAACGAAACATAGAGAGATCTGGAATCTTATATTGGCAATGCCAAATTAGTGGGATGTTATCACACATAGACACATATAATGTTATTTATTTTTAGTTGTAATAATACTTGTTTTTATGTTTTCATACATAATGTTATTCCTAAGAATATTTTCAACTTTTTTATGGTTACATCTACTGGCTAGAAGAGTTAAATGATCCTTAAAAAAATTAAATCTTTATGTTCTTCATGATGATTTGAAATTACTCAATTAACAGAGTATTTTAATTAAAAATTTAAAATGTTCTTCAATATTTTGTATAGCATCCTCAATAATGAACAATAGTGTATTCAGTGCAGAAAAACAGTTTAAAATCTATAATGAGTTCTCGGAAATCTTTCATATCTTTATCAAATCCTTGCAAATTTTAGGAGGCCTTTGTGAGATCTTATGAAGTTCATCGAAATATAGAGAGATCTAGATTCTTATATTGCTAATTCCAAATTAGTGGGATGCTATCAAATATAGACTAAACTAAGGAAAATAAAGAAAAACTAAGGAAATTATTGAATGGGGTTTAGGATCATTGATGCTTTTAAAAATATCTTTATGTTCCGAACTATTTTTTATAAACAAACTAGTATTTATAGAAACTGGATTCAAAATATTTAAAATATATTCAGATAAATTTTAAGCAGGGGAACCAACTGCAGAAACAATAAGTCTCCAAGATAAATTTTGTTTGTGGATCTTCGGGACAGTATTATAGCTTTTGCCTTAAAACTCTGCTCAACTGCAAATTGATAATTATTTAAATTTAATTTTTCACCTAATAGTCATATTATGTTATTTATTTTCAGTTGTAGCAATACTTGTTTTTATGTTTTCATACAGAATTTTGTTCCTAAGAATATTTTCAACATTTTTGTATAGTTACCTCTAGTGGCTACAAGAGTTAAATCATCCTTATCAACTTTTACAAAAAATCAAATCTTTATGCTCTTCATGATGATTTGAAATTACTCAATTAACAGTTTATTTAATTTGAAATTTGAAATGTTTTTCAATATTTTTTATAGCATCCTCAATATTGAAAAAGAGTGTATGCAGTAAAGAAAAAGAGTTTAAATTCTATAAGGAGTTCTCGGAAATCTATCAAATCTTTATCAAATCTTTGCACATCTTGAAAGGCTTTTGTGAGATCTTATGAAATTCATCGAAACATAGAGAGATCTGGAATCTTATATTGCTAATTCCAAATTAGTGGGATGCCATCAAACATAGACTTAACTAAAGAAAATAAAGAAAAACTAAAGGAAACTATTGGATGGGTTTTAGAATCATTGATGTTTTTAAAAATATTTTTATGTTCCGAATTATTTTTTATAAACAAACTAGTATTTATGGAAACTGGATTTAAAATATTTTAAATAAATTCAGATAAATTGTAAGGAGGAGAACCAACTGCAGAAACAATTGGTCTGCAAGATAAATTTTCTTTGTGGATCTTTGGGAGCGCATTAGCTTTTGCCATAACACTATTGTGTTTTTTTAAACCTTCTACACATTGGTTATTAATTATTCTATTGTTTTTTCATCTGCACTGAAAAAGTGGTTGGTGCAGCAAGTAATTTAGTTTCTTAGAGATGATACAGCTATTGCATTTTTCGGGAAGAGCATAGTATTAGCTGCTGTTACTAATTAATTAGTGACTGAAACTAATCAAATCATTGCACCAACTAATAAAATAGCAGTGCAATGTCCAAAAAGTTAAATAGTTGGTGAAAATAATAATTTTGGTTAGTACATTATTTATATTATTACATTAGATTGTACGAGTTTTATGATTTGTGTTTTCCAGTTACACATAAGCATATCTGCAGATTTTTTTCTATAATTTCTACTGATTGGTTAAATTTAATATACCTATAGCTATAGCGATAAATTGTTGAAATTTCGAGACGCGTTCGAAGGAACTTGAAATAGAGCAGAGCGAATAACCAACCATGAATACAGACAATGGTTCCCCATAGCCCAAGGCCTCTGTTATCGTGTGGCAAACCTGTATCAGATTAAGATAGCTGATCAATGGTATGGTCTATCTATAAGGCACTTATGTTGTAATAGTGAAAGTTCGACAAGATATGTAAGTTCTCAATTGAAAAATTATTATTATTTAATTAAGAAAGTATCCTTCGGTCAATAATCAAATTAGTTTAAATTAAAACTAATGATTAGGTGTCACCTCATGCTACTATCCTGAAGTGTTCTCAAAACACGTGAAGTAAGGGGATTTTTCACGAAATCAATTTGAAACGCTCTAAATTCTTAATATTTCTAAAGAAAATATTGCATTTTGAACAAAATACACGGATTTTCAAACACATAGTTTACATTTCAAACAATAACGATACATTCACCAAGAATGGAAGACTTAAAATTTCAGTTAAAAAAATTAAGTTTCAGCAAACGAAAAAATTAACTTTCAACCAAATAGTCAAATTTTCAAATAAAAAGATCAACTTTCAACCAAAAATAAAATAGGTATTTTTTGTAGGTTAAATAAATTAATTTTCAACATAAATAAAAACACATTTATAACAAAATAGTTCAATTTTCGACTAAAAAGATGAGTTTCAAACCAAAGAGAATAATTTTATACCAAAAAGGACAAATTTTTTACAGAACAGTTGAATCTTTAATCAAAGATCCTGATAAAAAAATACGAATTTTCAAAAAGTACATATATTCTCTAACAATTCACTAAAATTTCATCAAAAAAGATAAATTTTCAACTTGAAAAATAATAGTTACATTTTCAGTTTGAAAAAATAACTTTCAACAAAATTAGAAACAAATTTTCAACTAAGAAAGAAAAATTTTCAACAAAATAAATACATCCTTTAACAAAACAATTTAAGGCATTTTTTTATCAACAAAGATATGAAATCTCTACCTAAAGAGATGACTAAATTTGCTAACCAAACAAAAAAATGAATTTGTAAAAACAATATTTTTCTATTAAAAAAGCCTAATTTTTAACAAATTACGTGAATTTTTTCTCAAATAGCTGAGTTTTCAACTAAAAAAATGCATTCTTAAGTCAAAATAAAATTTTTATATTTTCAGATGAAAAAATTAATTTTTAACAGAGAATAGTTAAATCCTCACTTTAATTTTCAAAACAAACATTTTAAAGTATTTTGAAGTATTTTAATCCGAAAAAGATCAAATATCTAGCAAAGGAGATAAATTTTTAACTAAAAATATAAATTTTGATTCAAAATGCAATAGTTAAACTTTTGACCAGATAAAATGCATTAAATAATTTTATCTTAATTGTATTGTTCTAGTTCTCAACAATCATATTTTTTCTTATTTGTGAAGAAATTTCCCACAAGCTCCGCTGGGATGCGAACCCAAGTCTTTTAGATTGCCGAAATTAGGTATAAAATGAATTTTTTTTTAAATATTGATTTTGGACCAATAGACGTTTCCAGTGCTCGTCAATAACATTAAAATTGTTGAAATCGCCTAAAATTAATGTAGTAATATTAGTTAAAGATATTCCACTATTATTTAATTATCAAAAAAATTATAAACAAATTACGTGTAAAAAGAATGTTTTTTTATAATTTTCCATAATTTTACGTCTTTAAAAAAATAATTTTGTAAGAAATTCGGATTAAAACAATATAATGATGAAATTTCTCCTTGAGATTATTATTGTTAATATTATAAAAAAATTTAATAAACAAATACATTAATCAGGCATTTTTTACAGAAAACTTCGTTTTTGTGTGTGTCATGTTTTTTAATTAGAAACTTTGTGCTAAATTTAGAAAATTTCATAGTTTGTTGATTAATATTATGATTTTTTTTTAATTTAATAAACAAATGCATAGGTAAAGCATTTGTCAGAAGAAAAATTCGTTTTATCAATATAAACATTTTTAATTAGAAACTTTATGATAATTACAAAAACAATTCATAATTTATTGACCAATTTTATGACTTTTTTTAAATAATTGTGATAAAAAATGCATTATTCAGGCATCAGTGGACGCAAAAATTCGTTTTTTTCCATTTCAGCCTTTTTAATTGGGAACTTTATGATAATTTTAGCAAAATTCAAAATTTGTTGATAAATTTTGTATTTTTTTTAAAAACAAATTTAATAAATAAAAGCATTATACTCAAGCTGCTCCCTTATTAAAAGAATGAAAGTAATGAGAAACTAAAACTGAAAGGACTGAAATTTAAAAAAAAAAATAGTTTTCTGTTGAAACATGCCCAAATAATGCATATGCTTATTAAATTTGTATAAAAAATCATAGAATTAATAAACTAATTATAAGTGTTAATGAAGTTATCATTAAATTTCCAATTAAAGCCCCAATTAAAGCTCCTGATTAAAAATGCTATTATCGAAAAAAACGATTTTTTTTAACAAATGCCTTATCTATGCATTTGTTTATAAATTTTTTTTTAATCATAAATTTTAACAACTAGTTATAAATTTTGCTGAAATTGTCATAAAGTTCCCAACTCAAAGAACTAGAATTTAACAAAAAAACTAATTTTCTGCTTACAAATTCCCGAATAATGCATTTGTTTCATAAATTTGTTAACAAAAATCTTAAGAATAATCAAAAAATTATAAATTTGTTTACAATTATTATAAAGTTCCTAGTTTAAAAAAAATTAAAACAAAGCACAGTTTTCTGTCAAAAAATTCCTGATTAATGAATTTGTTTGTTAAATTTTATTATAATATTAACAATAATAAATCAAGGGAAAATTTCCTAATTATTATATAATGTTTTGATACAAATTTCCCGCAATATAACTTATAAAAAACGAAAAATTATGGGAAATTATAAAAAAACATACTTTCAACAAATAATTTGTTTATAAAAATTGGGTTTTTTTATTATATAATATTTGAATATCTGCATCGAATATTACTTATTTTAACCATTTTTATGTTATTGCCATTGTTCTCGTCATATTTTTTTATTATTATTATTTATTTATAAAAAAATGTAAAGCCTATTTTAAAAATCAGACACGACAATTCTCTTAGGAATCTAGTCAACATTTTTCATTTTTTTTGTTGTTGTAAATATCCGCAAATATTTGGGGGCTGTATGTTATTTTGAACTAGAAAAGCATTTTTTTATCACTCTCCGGCAATATGATAGAACTGGGTTCGAATCCCAGCGGAGATTGAGAGCAAAATGAAAAGAAAAAAAAATATATATATATTTTTTAAATAGATTTTAGACTAGTAGAAAGAAAAACAGTCGATATCAAAGTATTTTATTTTATTGAAAATATAATAATTTAATTAAAATTCAACTTTTGAAAGTAAACCTATTTTGTTAAAAATTCGTTTCATTGGTTTAAAATATCAGCTATTTGTTTTTTTTTAATTTAACTATTTTGTTGAAAATACAATATAATTCGACATGAAATCTTGAGCGTTGCATCATAAATATAATAAGGCACCTATATAATTTAATTTAATTGGACATAATTTATTACCCTATTATTCTCCTATTTTCGTGAAAAAATCACCCTATTTATCTGTGATGTCTGTAAAAGTATCATATTCCTAGATTTTGTGTTTTATTTTAAATATTATTTATTATAAAATCAAAGAAGAAAATTTTGATTGAAAAGGAAGGGTTGATGGTATTTATTATAATATTATAGATATTGACGAACTTTTTTTATTATGTTGAAAACAATTTTTAATTATTTAATTACGAATTTAGAAAATTCTTTCAAAAATGGAAAATATAAGAATAGATTTTTTTAAATATAATAAAAATGCATTGAGAGCTCAGGGACAGATTTGCCCTCGATATTTTGGCCTATTCCATTCACTGGAAGGAATGCGGAATACAGAATACACCGGTACAGGTGGCGGAAACTTGGAAGAAAGGACGCAGAGAATAGCAGAATAGGACCTGTGGAGTGAAGCTTACTCCTACTTTGGGGATGGTATTTTAAAAGGGTTTTTTTAAAAGGCTCAACTAAATTCAGTACTGTACAATCTTTAACAAAAATTTATTTCAAAATGTATTTTTATCAAAATTGAGTTATCAAAAAGTACTTTTTATAAAAAAATAGTATAAAGAGAACTAATAAATTATTAATAATTTATTGATTATATAAAAATTTACAAAATTTTTTGTCAACAAGGTAGTCTCAAAATTTAATGTTGTTTGTATGTGATGCGAAAATTGTTTGCTTTTGTTTTTTGTTAATATCACATTTGGCCATTATTGAGTTTTTTCTTTTTCCGCTTAAATGCGAATTAAATTAATAAAACATAATAAAAAAATCTTTTTTTACAAATTTTATTTTATTTTATTAAAAATTTATACAAAATTTTACTATTTGATGAAATATTTATCTACTTTGTTGAAAGTTCGTTTGCTATTTTTGGTCAAAATTAATTTTTTGAACTGCAAATGTAAATAATACGTTTTTTGTTCAAAATTGATTGCTTTTAGTTCAAAAATAAAATATCTGGTTGAAAATCACTTTTTTCGAAAATTCCTATTTTCAGTTTTAAAACTTAACTGTTTTCATTAAAATTCCTATTTTTCTGTTGAAATTTTGTATTTTAGTTGAAAAATTAATTTTCCTAATTGCAAATTTAACTAAATATTTTTTTTAATTGATCTTTTATAGTTGATGATTCTACTACAAAATTTTTCAATGAGAATTTATCTTTTTTGGTGGAAATGTTGAAAATTAATTGTTTTGTTTGTTGAAAATCAATTTTTCGAAATAAAAATTTAAATAATTTTTTTTGTGAGAAACTTTTGGCATGAAAATTCGATTTTTTAGTTAAACATTAATTTTCCTAAGTGCAAATTTAACTTAATTCATTTTAAAATTGATTTTTAATAGTTGAAGATTCCACTATCAAATTTTTCTTTGAGAATAAAATTCAACTTTTTTGGTGTTGAAAATTTATCTTTTTGGGTTGAAAATCTTATTTTTGTAGCTGAAAATTTATTTGCTGAATTGAACTTTAATCATTTTCAATTGAAGATTCAACTATATTCAATTTTTGATTGAGAATTCGTATTTTTTATGGAAAGGTTGAGAAAAGGTTTTTTAAAGTTGAAATTCCATTTTTTGTACTCCAAGTGTAACTAAAACATTTTTTTGGTTTTAAAAATTGATGGCTTTAAGTTTACAAATCCAATATTTTGCTGAAAATTTCATTTTTTGTCAAAAAATCATATTTTTAGATTAAAATTTCATTTATTTGCTAAAAATTCAAAATTTTGGCAAGAAAATTCGATTTTTTGGTCAAAATTTAATTTTTTTAGGTGCAACTTTAACTAAATTTATTTAAAAATTTATCTTTAATAGTTAAAGATTCCACTATCAAATTTTCTTTTGAGAATAAAATTCAACTTTCTTGGTGAAAATGTTGAAAATTCGTTTTTTTTTTTTAATTTGTCTTTTTGGGTTAAAAATCTTTTTTTTTAGTTGAAAATCTATTTTCTAAGTGAAAAATAAAATAATTAAACGTTAATCATTTTTAATTGAAGATTCAACTATATTACTTTTTTATTCAGAATTCATCTTTTTTGACGCAAGTGTTAAAAATATGCTTTTTTATGTTAAAAATCAACTTTTTCAACTTCAAATTCAACTAATTTATTTTTTTTTAATTGATGGCTTTTAGTTTAAAAATTAAATATTTAGTTTAAAATCAATTTTGTTGTCAAAAATTCATATTTGTAGTTTAAAATTCAATTGATTTGCTAAAAATTCGTCTTTTTTTTAACTGCAAGTTTAACTAATTTATTTTTTGTTAAAAATTGATCGCATTTAGTGTGTGAAATTCACATTTTTATTTTGAAAATTCTACTCTTTTTTAGAAAATTCGTCTTTTTGGGTATATTAATTTTGTGGCAAAAAATTCATAATTTCAGATGGAAAAGCCAAACCGTTTTGGCTTAAAAATTCAAGAATTTGGATGACACTTTTTCTCTCTCTTGAATGAATAATCTTTCTTGACAGAAAAACAATCTCTTAGTTGAAAAACGAGATATCTTTTTTGTTTACTTTTTTTGGTTAGAAATTAGTTTTTTTTTAAAGTTGATATCAACTATTTCATAAAATATCCATTATTATATTTTATTTCGGGAATTAATTTCTTTCTATTGAAAACTAAATTATTTGGTTGAAAATTGAACTTCTTTGTTAATAATTCATTTTTTTAAATAAAAATTGACCATTTTAGTTGAAAATTCCACTAATTTGTTGAAAATTTAATTATTTTGTTGGAAATTTAAATGACTTGGTAAAAAGTAACCTTTTTTGATCGAAAATTCATCCCTCTAAATTGCAAATGCATCTTTTTTTATTGACAATTTTTTTGTTGAAAATTCATCTTCCTAGGAAGGAAATTCAATTGGCTTCTAAAAAATTCATTTTAATCCTTTTTTTTTTTTTGAAAATTCGACCAATGAGGTTAAAATTCATCTTTGTCGTTTGAAAATTCAACTATTTTGTTAGAAATTCTTTTTTCTTAAATCAAAAATTGATCTCTTTAACCTGAAATTTTAACTATTTTTTTGGAAATGCAACACTTGGGTCTATAATCAAATTTTTTTAAGTATTGAAACTTTAACTATTTGTTTGAAAAATTATTTCTTGAAAAAAAACTTGGTTGAAAGTCCAAATACTTTGTTAAAAATGCAATATATTTCTATTCGTATATTTCGTCTCCCATTTTTGGTATTTATCCAATGAAACCGAATCCAACATTTCTACTTAAAAGGGTTGTGGGGGGGGGGGGGGGGGGGGGGTATGCTAGTTTG